>JAHHZJ010001935.1:0-42016 GCA_021437245.1 Aegilops speltoides
ATTGAATGGTCTATTTGGGTTCCTAAGACACTTGTTACTAACATCGAAAGGACCCATCACTACAAAAAGACACATCCGTGACATTTTGGTCCAATCAATTTTTTCTGTCATACATATGACACTTCTATGGCGATAATTGTGATGAACCGGTATCATCATAGATGTGGTGGGCTCCTACTTCTATGACAAAATATCATGAGAGAAAATGGGCTTTTCATCACAGGCGGACATGAGCGCAGCTGCATGACATTCTTTGGGCCGTCCATGATGGAAAAAACAATGGTATAAAGCGAGGAGGAAAATTTGGGGAGTTGCGGTTCACGGTGGGAGGTCGGGGGGCGAGTGTGCGTTTCTCGTACGTCTGTAGCGTGTGTCTGGCGTTAGTTCGCGAACCCGGCGGCGTTGGGCTCGCGGAACGGCGATTACTGCGAGCTCGCGTTCTGCGAACCCGGCGATCGATCGATGGTATTAGGAACCCGATGGGCGATTCGCCGCTCTGCTGCTAATTGAAGCCGATCGATTGGATGAGCGGTGGCGTTGCGGGGGGTTGGATGAGCAGTGAGTGGTGGCGTTGCCTCTGGATGAACATGACCCGTGGTGTGGAGGGCTGGATGAGCGATGAAGCGGTGGAGGGGTGGCCGTGGAGGGTGGTTGAGCGGGACCTGTGGTGTGGAGGGCTGGATGAGCGATGAGGCGATGGAGGGCTGGATGAATAGTAGGCGGTGGAGGGTGGTTGAGCGATGGCGGTGGAGTAGCGCCGCGGTGGAGGCTGTGGATGAACATGAGCCGTGGAGGTGGAGGAGGTCGGCGGTGGAGATGAGCGGTATCTGTGGAGTCCGTTTTGCTGATCGCCACACCTCCCGATGAACGAGGACCTCCGTTTGGCCGTAGGAGGTCCGTTTAAATCCGTTTCTGCGATGCGCCACACCCTCCCGATCACAGGACCCCGTTTGACGTAGGTGGGAGGTCCGTTTCCTCCGTTTGCGCTCGCCACACCCTCCCGATCAAGCAGGACCCCGTTTTGGCCGTGGAGGTCCGTTTCCTCCGTTTTGTGATGCGCCCGGACCCTCCCGATCAACGAGGATCCCGTTTGAGCGTGGCTGATCGAACAGGGCCGTTCCTCCATTGTGTGATGCGTCGGGCCTCGTTTCCGCCGCCTATTCCGTCCAAGCCCTCCCGATGAACCGACCACACATTACATTACGACCCGGCGGTTGGCTCCCCATGAACACAGCGGCGGCGTTGTTTCTCCATTCCGACCTAGCCATGTATGTCTTGGCGGTAAGCGTTCGAGACCTGCCGTATATGCGTATGTGGCGTATTTTCTTTCTTGCACCCTCGCGGCTGTATATGCGTGTACATGCTACATGTCAGCGCCTCTACTAACTGCGTGCGGCCTCTACATCCACGAGTATATATATGCGTACGTTCGCGACCATAATGACAACGCTATATGCGCTTTGACGAGTGGGTCGGTATCGAGCACTTCCTTGCGTGCGAAGATGTAGGTAGTGGGTCCCGGAGTAAGGGCGAATCTTTTTTTTGCGGGACGCACTTCCTTGTGTGCGAAGATGTAGTAGTGGTTCCCAGCGATCGGGGTGAATGTTTTTTGCCCAAGCGCACTTCCTTGCGTGCGAAGATGTAGCTAGTGGGTCAGGCGGTCGAAGCGAATCGTTTTTGCGGGGCGCACTTCCTTGCGTGCGAAGGTGTAGTGGTGGGTCACAGCGGTCGAAGCGTTTTTTCATGAAATATGGTGGCCCGTCCGGTGGGTCCCATTGTCGGTGGAGAATAATTATTTTGCAGCGTAATAAAAAGGCACTTCCTTGCTGCGGCCGTGGACCGGTGTCGGCCTCTCGCGTCTGATCCATGTCCGATGGAAGCCGTTCCTTGACCACGTTGACCACGCAGGCGCCCGAGCGCACGGGCGGTGGGCGGCGGCGAGCCTAGGAAGGGGCGGCGTGAAGCCGGGGAAAAGGCGGCGGTGGATGATGCCTGGCGTAAAAATCACGAGGTTCCTTTGGTTACGCTACGGTGTGAGGCTGCCATCGTCGCTTGAATAACGGGGGTGTGGGTGAGTAGAGGATGGCACGGCGGCGATGGGAAGTAGTAGGGGCGGTGAGGCCTTCGTTGCATATTAGCTTGCCCACGGGAAGCGAGAACACGAGGCACGGCTGGCGCTGGTTTGGGCGGCTAAATAAAGAAGACGAGAGGTTGAAGAAGCACTCGTTGTTGGATGGACAACGTCTGGTCACTAGAGCTAGAATCGTGCATATTGACTAAGTTGACAAAGCCCTCCGTCCCGTCAACTTAGTAGGCCCTAAGTCAACTGCCACTATCTTGGGTCCCGGCTAACGGGGAGTATTCATTTTTGTGTGCGTAATAAGGAGGCACTTCCTTGTGTGCGAAGATATAGGTAGTGGGCCGAGTGTCGAGCCGACCAGTGAGGAGGAGGAAGCGAGCAGTCCAGTGGCGCTTGTTTGGTATTTGGAGCAGGAAGAAGCGAGATTGAAGAAGCACGAGGGGCGTTGGATGGCCATCAACGATCCTTTGCTTGTCGTCAACCTTTTTAGGAAAGCCTCAAATCTGTGGAAAACAGCATACAACCCACCTGCCATTATTTTTAATAATTCACAGCCCATTGCTAATTCTTAAGGTTTTTGGAGCCCATATTCTTTTTGTTAGCATTACAGCCCATATTGTGGCCACGAGTTAAAAACTTATCTGAAATTTTGCATATTTTGGTGCGGTCAGAACTGTTTTAATCCCAAAATTTAGACTCACATTCAAACTGATTTTAAAATAAATGTATATCAATATAAAATCAACAAATTCTCCATGCATAAAAATTAATGTAACTTAAAATCTTGAAATGAAAAAAGATATTTGAAACTAATGCCCGGTTTGATGTGTTTTAAAATGTACAACCCATTTCTCATTACTGATGGGCCATTTTCTCGGCCAGCCGGATCAAAGCTCTCCTCGTCTTGAAAGATTTGCAGCCCAACATGCCTGACAAAGCGACTTGGCAAATTACAAAAAAACTAGGCTGTGGCCATGGACCCGGTATCGGCCTCTCCACGTCTGATACTCTTCGATGGAATATGGGTTGACCACATTGACCACGCCGGCGCCGAGAGCAACAAGGCGTTGAACGTGGCGAGGCCTAGGAAGGGGACGGCGCGGGCCGGGGAAAACAGCGACGAGTGGATGCCCAGCGGAGAGAATCTGAGGTTCACTTGGTTCGACTACGGTGTGAGGCTGCCATCGCCCGGGAGGCACAGCTAGCGGTGGGAGTAGTAAAGGCGATGAGGCCTCAGCAGCGGCATAACCCGTCCCTTTGGAAGCGAGGGCGGCGGTCTCCCGGCGCTGGTTTGGTAATTTGGTGCAAGAAGCGGCGATTGAAGAAGCGGCAGGACCATTCGATTCAAATCCAGCGATTCTTGCTGCTAGAATCGTTTGTTGACTAAGTTGACAAGCCTATGACAGCGTCAGCGTAGTAGGCCTGGTCAGCCTCCCAACGGTGCACCCTAGATGTCGGTGGGAGGAATCATTTTCGGCGTAATAAGGCAGTAGATTGCGTGCGGCCGGGCCAGCGGAGGGAGTAGGGTGGGCGGGGAAGCTGCAGCGACATCACAATGGGCCACAAGAGGAGGGAGCGAGCAGTCCCTTGATGCTAGTTTAAGTAATTTGGAGCTGGAAGATCGAGAGATTGAAGAAACCGGCGGCTAGAATCGTGTGTTCCTTGACAAAGCCTTGCGTAAACAAATCGACCGCCCGTTTTCCATTTTAGAATTGCGGCCATTTTAATTCGATGCAGGGTATACAAATAACTAAATATGTGGGAAATTTTTGCTAGGGAAAAAATATTCTTAATCCAAAATAAATAGCCATACTAAAACAAATATAAAAATAAATTAGTCCTATGTCATGTTAAATCCAATGAAATACGTATAAGATATCAGTGAATAACAAAATTTAAAAAAAAACTAATATCCCATTTGCTATAATTTTTTGGAATTTTCAACCCCTTTGATATTACTTTTGAGACATTGACCATACTCTTTGGCGGGGCGGAATGCATCCTCCTCGTCTTGAAAGATTTGCAGCCCGATGGTCGGAGAAAACAAATAGGCCTAGCTTGGGTATTCTTCAAAAAAAAATCTTGGGCTACCTATTTTCCCAAAGAAGCTGGTGCATGAGCATTTAGCTTTATTTATTTATTTACTTATTTATGTTTAGGGACCATGAGCATGTACAGGGCTGGATTCATGTGAGGCGTCCCTTCGATTAATTATGGGCTTCTCTATTGGGCTTTCATCGATTGGGCTGCATGTTATCAACAAGTGGAAAATGTGTTCCGTCGAAAAATAGTATGAGCTACGTGCAGATGCAGGGCACTAAAGGATAGAACCGTAGCGACTTCCAAAACATTGTGTTTTTCGTTCTAACAACACATTTATTCAACCAGAGACAAAATATACTCTTGATTGTACATTGAAAACAACAGCGGTAGCAACCAGAGCTGGGGGTGCAGCGAAGCGATAAGCAGGCGGGAAGAGTGAAAGCATCTCTCTCTTCAAACCAAACATCAGCCATCATTACAAAGGGCTACGAGAAAAGAACAAGTGTATGCATCAAACTAAATAAAGATCCTACTACACCAAGTGTTAGCATCTAACTAACTAGCTCGGTTAGGCGTTACTATTTATTAAGCTGTGGAGATTGGTGGCGGCTTGAACGGATGGGTGCTGGCGGAAACTCCAGCCCGACATGTAAAAATCGATACTTGCGACCCTCTCTCCTACTTTGGCTGCGGGCGTGGCGGCACATATCGGTATGGTGCATGCGAGAGGCGTATGATGCTGCTATGTACACAGTTTTGCACGATGAAGCGAAACGCGCTGCCATCATGATCCTTGCGTTGGTTATCTCTGGTTAATCGGATAATTCAGTCGACAAATAGAGGCGTGTACCAAGGCTACTTACCAGCCTCGATCAAAAATTCACGAAGGCCCGGAGAAGCTGGGATCACTGCTCAAAAGACCTTGCAGTGACTGTGATTGTATTCCGCGAAACAACACGTCCGGTACATGCGAACGATCATCAATCTTTCGCTGTCATCTGATCGAGCCAGGAACCACCTGCAACTGCCATGCTGCTTTTCTTTGAAAGGTTCTAGGACTAGGAAGGGTAGGGACACCAGGCGGCCTACAACATCATATCAAGTTGGAGTCAAATAAAAAAGGGCTCTTGATTTAGTCAATCCTAAGAACAGCATGTTATGAGCATGAATATTTTTTCAGTAAATGTTGATAGTAATATAAGCAAGCCATCATGATATCATAGGAAAGTAACATACTCTTTAACAGCCCGTTTGTATCGATATTTGGAGTAGGCCGACAATACATCCATCCATAGAAGAATTCGGCAGCGTAAGTGAAGCCCTTGTGTTCAATGGCATCGAAGAACCATGGAGGATGTTGCGGAAACCTGCCGCGCGGACACCTATGGGACGGGCCCCTTGTTTGTCTTGATGCGAGGCGGAGGAACGGAGAGCGGATCGTGCTTGAGCAGGCGGTTTTACCGAGTTAAGACGCGGTGGGCGCGTAAAACCCTACTCCTGCCTTGGGTTGTATTGAGCTCGGGAGCTTGAAGAGCTACTGATGGCAGCTACATGGCGTGAGAGTTGCAAGGTTTCCAACGAACCCCTCCACGTTGTGCATGGGCCTCCTTTTATAGTGCAAGGGGTCACTGACAGGTGTCAGCGTAGGAGAAAGGGTAAAAATGTAAAAGAGGTGGTAGTTGGAATAGTCGGGAGCAGTGGAGCTACGGTGCGTGAAGAGTGGTTGCTACCTACTTTGTGATGGGGGACAAGGGCATTTAATGCCCGTCGCCGTCGACCCAAAAGCTCCGCCCTTGTGTCTCCGTCTGCGCCCGCAGCGATGGATCCACCACCGTGAAGTGCCACCGTGTCCCCAGGCTGCACAGCCATCGCCACAGCGTCCTGGAAAGGCCCAGGCGGCAGCGTGGGCTGAAGCTGGGCAGCGAGCACCTGGCGCAATCCTCCCGGCAAGCACCTTGCAGGGGTCTTGTCTCTGCGGACCGGGGAGCTTGCGGGCTCTGTAACTTGTCGCTCCCGGGCCCTCGCCGGGCGCATATAAGCGCCCGGCGTGTCTTCTATGATGTAATCTTCTAGTCTTCTGGCGAGCTCCTCTTGTCGGGGCCTTGCGTGAGTGAGGAACCTTGAGCACAGAGCGGCCTTCCCGGCAAGCTCCGCTTGCAGAGTCTCAATCTTTGTCTTGTATGCTTTGTTTTGAATGGTTTGGCGTGGGCGGGGAAGATCTTGGCCGAGCACGTGATAAACCTGCGCGGGAAGCTGCAACCGCCCGTGCACAAGTTAGTGCTGAGGTACCCTACCTTACCTGCAGAGCCCGGGCCTGGGCCACACTGCAGTGCAGCTGTTGGGCCAGGCCCATAACGATCTGCAGGCACCTGCGGCCTGGCGTGCGAATCCACTTCGCATCTGCCGCATCCCCGTGCAGCGCAGCGTCGATTGCGGCGTCGTGGGAGGCGTGGGCGGTGCGTGCGGTCTTTAGGGCATCCTCCCATGATCGTGGTGCGGGCGAGGTCACTTCACCCGTCGCTCGGCCCGCTTTTGCCCCCGCGACCCTCATGCCGCAGGGTGCGTGGGCGTGAAGTGGGAGACCGAGCCGTCGCGGGTGGAGATGGCGAGTCGGCCCGCTCTCTGCCCTCCTCGCTTCCCGATTGGCGGGCAGGCGGTTGAGCCCCACCTTGCCCTTTAAAAAGGCGGAAGGGGAGCACAATGGTCTCACACTTCCTCTTCTCCCTTCGTCTTGACCACATTCTTCTTTACGCCATGGAAGGAGAAATCCCTAGTTCTTCAGCGGTGGCAGCGAGGTCGCCTCCGAGGCAGCGCACTTCTCCTATCCGCACCCGTGGCGGGAGCAACACGAGGGAGCGGAGAGCATGAGGCGAGCGAGGCGTGGTCGGCGGTCGGGGGAGGCGGTCGTGGCGATGTGCCTCCCCGTCTCCTCGGTGGCTCCTTTCCTCGGCGGTCCATCTTGAGGCGATCCAGGAGTTCTTCATCAAGCTCGCGCGGCGCCTCGTCGCCGCCTCGGCTGCCGGCCCGTTCATGGCGCGATGGAACGGATCCGCCGAGGTGATGGAGTTGCGCATGAGGGCTGCGGGATCAGCGGCACTTTCGAGTGAGTGTCGTGTCCCTAGCCCGGCGTGATGTACTTCGACGAGGGTGGAAGGCGTTCGCCCGTATCCACAACTTGGCGGGGTTTACCCTCCATTTCAAGTTAATGGAGGCGACCTTCTCGCCGTCAAGGTCTTCGAGGACTCCGGGACCGGGCGAGATCTTTGTGTGGACAGCTCCTCCGATGCGAAGGTCCCTCCTCGGCGAGTGGCGAGGAGGGAAGCGATAAGCGGCGGCAGCGAGATGGCGGGTCCGACTAGGCGTCGGGCGCTGCCTCATGGCGTCTGGCGACCCCATCATCCGGGTCGCCCGGCCTTGAACTCCGGGGCGTCTCCTTGGGCGGCTGGCGTGAGAGGCTGCGGAAGAAGGAAGAGGGGTGGCGGCAAGGCCGTCAAGTCGAATCTGGCGAGGCCCTCGTCGGCATCTTGACGTCCCACCACCTCGTCTTCAAGCTCTGCCTCCGGCGCCTCCGTCTCCGCCAAGCTCTGGCGGCCCCAGGAAGTTCTCTTGGTGTCTTGGCGCCGTAGCTCTCCTAAGCGCCCTTTGCCCTTCCGGCAAGCTTCTCTTGCGGGGCCTCCTTGACTACCTCCTGAGCAGAGAAGCTTGGGAGAGGGATTACGGGCATCTTATCTTTCAATTTGTAAGCCCTTGGGCTTGGTTATATTAAAAATATGTAATCCTCTCTATCATGTTTTCATCCTCTATGGACTTGTATTAAACTAGGATGTTTTTAATGAAAAGAGGCGGCAGCCGGACCGAGTCTTTTACTTGACTTAGTGCCTTGTATGTTCCCATCCTCGCTCTTGGGAGCTTGCGGCCTTGAACCACGCTTCTTGAGTCGGGACATCAGCAGCCATTGGCGGTGTTGCTTCGGCAAAGCAACCTTGCGGGCCGATTGCAGCGCACTTGTGTTTGTTAGCGGACTCGGAAACAAACCAAAGAGGCAAGCCCAAACTGCCAACACAACTCCTTCAGCGTCTGGGTTTTACAAGACCGCTCGTTCAAGGGCGCAGCCCGCTTTCCCGGTCCATGAGAGGATGCATGGCGAGGATGAAAAACTTATCTGATTCCGCAGCTTTTGGTGCTATTATCGGCGGGAAGGAATCTCGGCTTTTCGCAGCCCCGGCACCTCTGGCTCCGCCAAAATCCAGTCTTTGGTGTGCTCTTCTGGTTTCTCCTTGTTGCTGTAATTTCAGCCGGAAAAGAGCTGAAATAGGTGCGCAGCAGTTTCGTTATTACATGTATATGTATATAAATCCTTTACTGTGCGACTTTGCAATACGATGCGTGCCTTGCCCTTACCGTATGTTTATACTCTCGCTGCTAGGGAACTTGCGGTGCTAACACACTTGCTAGTCTGGAACATCAGCTGACTTTTGGCGGTGTTTTCTCGGCAAGAAACCTTCTCGGGCCAGCTGCGGTGCACTCGAGTTGTTGGCGGACTCGAAACAAATCGAGGCGCAACTCAGCAGCGAGTTAGCTCCCTCTGCGCTAAGTTTCTCATCTGAAGGGCATCTTCTGGCAGGGCTTGCTCGTCACACCTTCTACTTTACACCCTTTGTGCGCTTTTACCCTCGCTTCTAGGAAACTTGCGGCAAAGGGGCCCTTACCTTGGCGCTGAGTGCTGAACTTCGAAGCAGCCCGCTGGTCAAGAGTCTTACCGACAAGCAACCTTGCGGCTAATCATAGCACTTAGCTTGCTGGCGGACTCGAAAAGCGAAACAAGGGCGCGACACTTATGCAGCTCACTTAAATCGTTGGCGTGCTCGAAAACAAGATAAAGTGCGGCTATCCACAGTAAGTTCCTCAGCGCCGCAGTATTGCGTACAAAGGGCCAGCCACGAGGAACATAACATAAAAAGCATGGAACTAAGGGTGCTGCACAAAAGCTCGGACAACTTAGCTTTTCTATTTCCAACAATCCGTCGAGGCCGTATTCCTCCTGATCCTTCCCCTTGTATGTTCTCGCCCTTACGCTTTGAGAGCCCACCGGTATAAACATGCTTCTTTGGCGAACATCGGTGACCGGTGGCGGTGCAGCCCAGGCGGAAGAACTTGTCGGGCTGGTTGCGGTGTGCTTTCATCATCGAGTGGACTCAAGATGAACCGGCGGCGCAACCCAACCGCAGTTCGACCCTTCGGCGTCGGAGTCCCTCATACGAGTGCAGTTCTCGGGGTACAACTCAAAGTTCGGACTTGGCAATTTTCTTTGCCCTCTTGGCGGTGGACGGTCGGCGGGAGCTCGATAAGCGCGTCCTCGGCGGCAGCCTGGCGCTCGGGGAAGCGCGCTGCGGAGTGAGCACGAGCTGCCGTCCTTGCGGGCTTGATCTTTGGCTGGTCATCTTTGTTTCCTCG
This sequence comes from Aegilops speltoides, assembly GCA_021437245.1. Lineage (NCBI taxonomy): Eukaryota > Viridiplantae > Streptophyta > Magnoliopsida > Poales > Poaceae > Aegilops > Aegilops speltoides. The sequence goes on from JAHHZJ010001935.1 coordinate 9,578, forward strand.
CGCTTGCGGTGGAGCTTCGTTGGCGCGTCCTCGGCAACGGCGCCAGCGCTCGGGGAGATCGCTTGCGGGCGAGCACGAGCTGTCCTTGCGGACTTGGCCTTCTTCTTCCCGGGGAGCTTGGCGGCAAGTAGCTCGCGCTTCTGCGCGGCTTGCTTCGGTATACCTTGTCGGTGCAGACAAGCGCATCCTTCTTATGCGCCGTGGGCGGTGATGGCGCTTATCGGCCCGGCATCTTGAGTTCGTTGTAAGCATAATGGGAAGCTGCCATGAACTTGGCGAGGCAGGGCGGCGAGTATTCCATTGTATAACGGAATATCGGTGGCGTCGAAAGTGATCGCTCGATCCTGAAATTGAGCTCCCGCCAAAGGTCACCGGCGAGTGATCTTTCCCTTGGGCTTGCTCCGTCCGGGTTGATTCCTTGGAAAGAACCGGTCTCTTGAGCTTCGCCATCTGGAATTTGGAGTTTCTTGATCACTGCAGGGAGATCAAGTTCAGCCCGGCCCGCCGTCAACCAACATTTGGTGACCTTGAGGTTGCGGATGGTGGGCGAGACCAGCATCGGCAAGCACCCGACCCGCGGTGGTGCGGTCGGGGTGATCCTCAAGATCAAAAATGATGGGCGTGCTGGACCATTTGAGAGCTGCCTGCGACTCTGAGGCGGCTCCGCTGCATTCACCTCACGCACTGCTGCTTTAGGCTGGCGGTGGGAGGTGTCTGAAGCGCCACCGTCGGCGCCTACAGGACCTCCGTGGCTTCTGGAACTCCTGCTCGCTGTTATCCTCATCCTCCATGTCTTCATCGTCGTCTTCTTCATCCTTGCTCGCGGCCCGGGGAGGTCGATCACCTTGCCGCCCGCTTGGCCCCCTTGTGGCGTCCTCCCGGCCATTGAGCGGCCGCTTCTTGCTCGGTTCTCCTCCGCCACCTTGGGCCTTCTCCTTGTCGCGCCTCTCGTACTCAGCTTTTTGCTGCTCGGCGAGATACTCGGCACGCTTGCGATTGGAGAGATCGTGGCCCTTAGTGCGGTGGATTTCTTGATATTGCTTGTCGGGCCGTCACTGCAGTCGGCTGCGCTCTGAGGGAGCTCCTTGCGGAGCAGCCAGCCTGTGTTTGCTTGGCGGGAGCCTCCTTGCGGACTTCTCGGCGGCAAGCACCTCTTTCTTGTTCTTCTTTCGATTGTTCGCCCGGCTCTTCCTTGCAGAAGCGGCGTCGTCGTCTGTCGCTTCCTCCTGCGCTTGACATCCTCCCGAGTCTCCTCCCTTTTCAGCGTCTTATATCAACGAGCATAAGTCGCTGACATCCCGAATCTTAGTCGCCGCCATCTCTTCACGCATCGGTGATTCACATGCGTTCGGTGGAGCAGCGCTGATAACATGGCGAGAAGTGGACATCGAGGGATGTTGTGTTGCACTGGTGAAGCGTTGGATATACTTGCGAGGATTCTCCTTCATACGGGCCAAAATGTGGAGATCGCTCTCTTGGCCGTGGGGTTTGTGGCTGCGGTGAAGGCGCCAACAAGCGATGGCAAGTCTGCCCAAGAAGAAATGGAGCCTTCCGGCAAGTGCATAAGCCAGAGCGAGCGTTCGGCTTAAGCCTGGCGGGAAATGGTCGCCGAGAATCTTCTCGTCGTGCCCGGCGCCCTGCAGCGATGGTGTAGAACGAGGAATTCGAGGTGCGTCTTGCCGTCGTACTTCTCGGTCGTCGGGCTTGAAATTCTTCATCTTTGGAGCCTTTGGGCCGCGCCCGCGGCTTCGCGGGTGAGCGCGAGGCAGCCTGCAGCGTCTGACAAATCGCACAGTTCACGGTAGCGTCTGGCGTCGGCAGTGTTCCCAGCTCTCTGGTCGATTGTCGCCCGAGCTTCTCGGCGCTTCGATAATGGTCGAGCATCTTCTCGTCGCCCGATGCGTCGAGACGGGCGTTGATCCCGGCGAGTCAGCGGATCCGGCGATGCCGTGGAGCCGTCGTCGGCGTTATTCGGCGGCGGCGTCTTTTGCTTCTGCGGCGGGAAGTGCATGGTGGTTGCACCGGCGGTCTTATCGCCGTCGGCCGCCGTCTTCTCGGCTTGCAGCGGCAGCGAGTCGCCGGCTCTTGTGAAAAATCGTTATTAGCGGCGATCGAGGCTCTAGATGGTAGCCCTCGATCTTGACCTTGTCCGCCGCTGGGCGGAAATCGAGGAAGCGATTGCGCCCTGCGGCGCTTCTGCGGAGTGGAGAGGCGAGGCGGCGGTGCGAGGCGGGATATGCTCGGACTCTAACAGCGTTAGGAAGGCGAATCTGCCGGCGCCGTTGCTACTGCGCTTCGGGCGGTGGTCGGAGCATCCGCGAAACCTCGGTGTGTCCTTGCCCGGCGGCGGATACCACCTCCGTGGTGCAGCGCTGCTGGGTTGTCGTGTCTTTGAGATGGGCGGCAGCGTCCACGGAGACCGAGCACGGTCATCCATCTTGTCCTTGGATCTGGTGGCGCGCGAGTGTCTCGCCGGCGACCACCCTTCCGGCAACATCTCCTCCGCCCACCGTTGGCTCTGGTGGCGGCGGATGAAACATGAGCGGGCCTGCAACCTCGAAGCCTTCCTCTTGGTCCATGGCGTAGTGTTGATGGCGGAGAGGTTGATGAAGAAGCGGCGCCCAGCGAAACGCGGATCAGGTCCGCACAACCTCGGCGCCCCTACAGCGCGCCAAAGATGCGGGAAACCTGCCGCCGCGGACACCTATTGGACGGGCCCTTATGCATGCGATGCGAGGCGGAGGAGCACGGAGAAGCGGATCGTGGCGAGCTTGGCGGTTTTACCCGAGTTAAGACGCGGTGGGCGCGTAAAACCCTACTCCTGCCTTGGGTTGTATTGAGCTCGGGAGCTTGAAGAGCTCTGATGGCAGCTACACCGGCGTGAGAGTTGCAAGGTTTCCAACGAACCCCCTCCACGTTGTGCATGGGCCTCCTTTTATAGTGCAAGGGGTCACCGGCAGTGTCAGCGTGGGAGAAAGGGTAAAAATATAAAAGAGGTGGTAGTTGGAATAGTGCGGGAAGCAGTGGAGCTACGGTCGTGAGCAGTGGTTGCTACCTACTTTGTGATGGGAGACAAGGGCATTTAATGCCCGTCGCCGTCGACAAAAGCTCCGCCCTTGTGTCTCCGTGCCCGCAGCGATGGATCCACCACCGTGAACTGCCACCGTGTCCCCAGGCTGCACAGCCATCCGCCGCAGCGTCCTGGAAGGCCCAGGCGGCGGCGTGGGCTGATGGCTGGGCCTTGGGCACCTGGCGCAATCCTCCCGGCAAGCACCTTGCGGGGTCTTATTCTGCGGACCGGGAGCTTGCGGGCTCTGTAACTTGTCGCTCCCGGGCCCTCGCCCGGGCATATAAGCGCCCGGCGTGTCTTCTATGATGTAATCTTCTAGTCTTCTGGCGAGCTCCTCTTGTCGGGGCCTTGCGTGAGTGAGGTAACCTTGAGCACAGAGCGGCCTTCCGGCAAGCTCCGCTTGCCGGGTCTCAATCTTCTGTCTTGTATGCTTTGTTTTGAATGGTTTGGCGTGGGCGGGAAGATCTTGGCGAGCGTGATAAACCCTGCATGCGGGAAGCTGCAACGCCCGTGCACAAGTTGAAGTCTTGAGGTACCCTACCTTAGCTCAACCCGGCAGATGTATGATCCAGCAATGGGCGTGCAGATTTATCCACTTACCATAGTATTTGTCGGATAAGCGAGACCGCGGTTGAAGAATGCAATTAGCTGAAATCTTTATAATTCGCGAGATCTTGTGGGCACTTGGCAGATTACAACCTTGAGCAAATCAAACTTGGTATCATGTTAGCTCTTGTAAGATTCGAGTATTACGGGCGCGGTGCCAAAGCGGTGTAGTGTTAATTGAAGGAAGGGGATCAATGGCGGGTGTAGACCTCCACGAGCATCCAGCTGCGCGACCGTCGGCGAGCACCATCAAGGCGTGTTCATGCCGACCAGTACATACCTTAATGTAGCTGAGGTGGTGGGGATCGGATCGCGATGAAGGGCTGATGCTCACCACCCTATGATCATTATGCTGCGTGACATGCCGTTTACGAAGATCGGCGGCATCGGCAAACAAGAGCTGGCAAAAAGCTCGGCTGAGGGCTTTGAGTAAGCGGTATAGCCCGGCGAGCCGCGACAACGGCATGGTACTAAGATTGTCCACAGCGAAACAATGAGCTTGATTACCTCGTGGGGAGTGAATTCCAGCCACTCTTTGGTGGGCGCTGCTCGGTTCTACCATTGTTAGTGCTTGGGTTTGGACGAGGGAGGGCGCCTAGCGAGGATGGAAGCTTGGGCGAGATTATGTGTAGACAAAGATGGAGAAGCGAATATGTGCGCGGGAAGTGGACGGTGATGATGACTCTGACATGCCGCTTGACTTCGAGACACATACCAGCAGCGTGAGGGTCATATCGATGCCATACAACTTGCTTGAGTGATCACGATCTTGGTACTCCCTACAGTACCTACTATAGTACTATGCCCTAGCTTGCTAGAGTAGAGTAGTAAGTAGGACTCTCCTCTACTACTAGCACCGAAGGAGTAGTATATTCTAATCTAAAATGGTTACAAACTTCAATGCCCGATCATGGAACGACTACGAACCATGCTCAAATACCGTGTCTACGTGGTGTTTGGACTTATATGCAAAAAAATAGCAAGATGCCCGTGCATTGCACACACACCATCATCACCAACTCGGTTTTCTCTACTCCTACTCCTATAAAAGACCAGTTGGTGATGATGGAAACGAAAACATGTTCAGCCGGGTGTGCAGCAGACTGACATAACACTATTCGATTTGTTATAAAAAAGTAGTAGAGATAGAGACATAGGGAGGAGCACGAGGTAAGGCCTTATCTGTAAATATGGGGAGAGAGTGCGGGTATCTTTTGTAAAATTGTCATAGTTGGCTTTCTATCCGTCGGATATAGATCGGACGGTCTATATTCTAAGATGGCAGGCATACCATCATCACCAACTCGGTTTTACGTAGAGTAGATATATATAGATATAGATAGATAGAGAGTAGGGAGTACTAGTAAGGACACCATCTCTGCTTGTGTGCTACTCCTGCGCTCCATTCGGTGACATAGCGTCCCTCTGACCACTCCCTCCTGCGCTCCATTCGGCGGGAGCTGTTGAAATCTCGGGAGCACACTCTCGCGACTGCTGGCAGCCACGACTTCACCGACGACGACTTCTTCCCAGACCTCGACAACCTCTTCCTCAACGACATGGGCAATAACCTCAACGCCAACGGTGCTGCTCCCGTTGCACCGTATGTGTTTGTGTCCTTCCTATTTGAAATCGTGGTAGAATTCATGTTTCTACTATGTATCCTACTACTATGCTAGTCTACATGATTAATTACATCTCTGTTATAGCCGTCATGATTTATTTTGTGCTTATTTGGATTAAATCTCGTAGTAACTTACTCATATATTCAAGCTGGCGCATAGCGTCCCTATAGCCACTCCCGTTTCATGGGCGGCTGGTCGATGCCTCCAAGGCCCTTCGTCCACTTCTATGAGTGCCGATGCCGTTTTGTCGCTTGCGGTGGACATGGTGCCTCGGCTCACGGATCGTGCAGCGGTCACTCTGTCCTTAGCGGAGAACATCAAGTCGACACATGCTACGGTTCACCATGCGGAGTCATTTGGAGGATCACCGCCGCTGCTAGTCTCGGAGGAGGGCGGCAATGTCTTCCTCTGATCGTGGGCACCGGCGAGGCCTTGAGCTGCCGCCCGTCTGTAATGTGCATCGAAGTCGCGGTGGCGCTTACTGCGACATGAGGCAGATGTACGGGTGCGTGGTCAATGTTACTACCCCTCCGGGTCGCGTGGGCGGTGACACCAGCCTCATCGGACAGACTTGGACTCTGGGGAGCTGGGACTATCCCGCCAATGTGGACTTGGAAAACCCATGGCATCCGTTCCATCCTTTACCCGCCGACTCGGTGCACGGGGACTCGAAGGAGGTTCACCTGGACATACGCATTACCAAGTGCGCTTAGAAAACATGTAGTGTGTGTGTGGGCGCTTATGGCCCGTGTCTTTGCCACTTTTGATTCTGTAAGCTTGTCGTTAAACTTTGGTGGCTTTCGCAGAAGTCCTTCCTTTGAACTGCTCCTCTTAGTGAGCTGATGTAAGACACTTTGGGTTTCATTTGATAATGGAACCGGGAGAACCTCCTGTTCTTCTAAAAAATCGCATTATCAAGTTAAATGTTGATCATTAGTCTTCGCTCAATGTAATCCGCTGTCTAAGCATGTGGAGACTTCCATGCATGATCTTGCTCTATTGGAGTATCACGCATGAATAAAAGTGTATCCGTTTATGGTTTAGTCTAGAATCTTCCATGTATGAATTTTTACTACAGTACTGGTGAAAGACTTACGATGAACCATTTCTTACATCTCCTCTGCCCCTTGCAAGTCATCCTAATTTAATCCCTCCATCTAGGTGTATAAGGGCATGGTTAATATTACTTAATAGTATAGCCAACTGTTGACTATAATAAAGTGCCATGTCATCTGTAGCTAACATGTATAACAATCGATACTCAAAAACTAATTCTTAAAGATCATTTCTTGCAAAGCACAATAAGTGTTATTTCTTCACAAGTTTTGGATGCAGGTTGAACAGTTGAACGCTTTTGTTTGCAAAAGATACATTTTTATCTATTTCACTGGATGTTTGTGAGCACTAGAGATGAGATAATATCGAAGAAACCTATTGATACCGTTACACATAAGATGACCCCACATCCTTTGTCAAATTAAACAACTCCCGATCAATGCATTTCACTCTTGATTGCAATGCACGGGCACCTACTACTATAGATTAGTATGACCAAAAATTGAACTAACATTATATATAGTACGATAATCTTGATGCATGTCACCTAAAATTATATCATACAAAACTATGTTCAAATAAGAATCCAGCGATATAGTTTTTGTTGACATGCACTAACATTTTGTCGATTAAATCTTGATCAAATTCAATGGGGACTAATTAACCACGACCGATGTAGTACAAGTGTAGAGGCGGCGCTGCGAGAGTCTCACCTCTCACCCCTCTCGTGGCCTTGGCGATAAAGCGCCATATCACAAAACCCAACCACTCCCGGTAATAAATGGCACAGTAAAATAAGCGGACAAGCAACCATCACATCCCTCCATCTTTTTGCATTTCATCTCTCTACATTTACTTTCTCGGTTCATCTCCCACTCGATCCTAGCTACTACTCCTAGGGCAGTTCTTTTAGCGGCTTCCTAGCTTTTCCCACAAGACTAGTCACGGTGGAAGTAACAATAAAGCGCCTCACTCATTTATTTGGGCTTCTAAACTACTACTCCGTCTGGTTTATTCCTCACCATTGTAATTTGTGCTAAATTTTGACCAAAGATTTAACTAATGAAATGTTACTCAAAATATTTAAGCGCGGTGCATCTAGGTGTGTAAGTCATCTTACGAAAACCAAATAATCCCAAAACACTTAGGCGTAGTGCATTAACTTCTACCTCGTTTCTTGTTTCTTGACATATCAACCAATAATAGATAAAGAGTGTGCATGCTTTTAATGACTTGAGATATCAAACACGACATGCAGTGGTTAGTTCATTGCATGCAATACTATTAATTAGCAAATAAACATTAACGTTTCTCGTTTTCTCCTCCTCCTTGGTCACGGTGCATAGCCTAAGATGACTTACTCACCTAGATGGATGGAGTAGTGCATGTGACATGCACTAACATTTCATTAGTTAAATTTATGATCAAAATTTGACATAGATTACAATGGGGACCAATAAACCGGAGACGGAGGTAGTAGTTATGGGATTACTAATCTAGAAGCCTAAAAAAAGCGGCCCTGGTACTCCTACTAGTAGTAGTACTCAAGTTGGATTTCAAATTGCGGCACAACTTGTTAGGCAAAAATTCGATCTGAGGGTGTAGGAAGCGGTTTGGGAATTTGCATGCCTTTCCAACCCGTGAGATGCTCCGTACAAAGTCTGAGAGAGAAATAACCATAGAGAAAGAAGCTAAAGTAAACAATCAAGCGAGCATTTTGCATTTGTTTTGCATTGAATTGTTTCTAAGCTCGACTAGTGCTGTTTTCTACTTTTACAAAAACCGCATAGTAATGTTAAAGCGTGCATTTGCATTACATAAATAATAGTAGTACTCCCTCTGTCTAGGTGTAAAGTCTTCCCTCCTTCTTGGCCCGTGCACAACCAAAGATGACTTATTAACTTTGGGCGGAGGGAGTAACACAATCTGCAAGCATATATCGAGAGAGGCGTGTAGTCCGATAGTATATAGTAAAGTTTGTGCTATATGCGTACTTGACAAATCGTAATAATACACAGCGTTTCCAAACTTTCCCTTTACATACTTCATTAAGGGCGCTAAAATTCCTGAATGTTAGGGATTTATCATTTGCGTCCCAAAACTAATGAGATAAGCCTTACTGAAACAAAAATTATACTCCTCCTAAAAGCTCGGCCTTCGGGAGGCGCTTGTGGCGCGCCAGAAGTGCCACAGTGCGGCCGTTCCCAGCAGCCGACACAGCGCCTCTTCCTCAGCCTCGCAACTCGCGAGGTGTTGATTGAGTCTTCTTGGCGGGTGGCGCGATCTCCTTGGTGTGGTGATCCGGCACCAGCAGTACTCCTCTGGCTGGAAGCATGCACCGGTCCACGTACCGCCAAGCATAGATGGCGCTTGGGCGGCTGTACTCGAGGCGTCGACACGGCGTCCTCCGCCACCCTCACGGCCCTCGCCGATCTACCCAAAGAACCAATTGCTTGACTCTCTCGGACGCGACATAGATCTCCCGAGCTTGTTGCAGTGCGCTTCTCTTCCTCGGCCTTCTTCTCTGCCTCTATTTTGGCGCTCTGCTGGAGGCAAGCAAAGCCTCCCACAAAGGCAACATCCATTTCTTTCCAAAGCTCCTCAAGGCTGGGGGCTCGCCGAGGCGTGACGTTCTCCTCGTGGCGGGGGCAGCGTGTCCTCCGGCAGCGTGTCTTTGGCGAGATTAGGAACACCGGCGCGTCCACCTCGGCGTCGCGGCGAAGCAGAACACCGATGTGTCCTCCTCGACTAGTGGCGGCGAGCAGCCTGGCGATGCGTCGCGCCATGGCGAGGCGAGCGCCGGCGCATCCTCCTCGACTAGTGGCGGCGAGCGGAACAGCGGCGTGTCGGCGTAGCGGCGAGGCGGGCAGCGGCGTGTCCTCCTCGACTAGTGGCGGCGAGAGCGGAATGGCGGCAGCGTGACCGTCGGCGCGGTGCGATGAGGGCTCCTAGGGCTTGGGAGGCGATGCCATGGTGGTCGGCGTGAGAGGAGGAGGAGATGGCGATGAGCGTGAGCGTGAGGGGAGGAGATAGCGATGTCGTGGGGCGCAGTATTTATAGCGAGCAATGGCACACCTCGTAAGATATGGGTGAGCTGCGGATTTAGCTGCGAGGTCGGTGCGTCAGCGACATGTGGGCGATTACACTCTGGGCCCGTATGTTAGTGACCCAATACACTGAAGTTAAGTAAAAGCTGAAGGAAATATGCCCTAGAGGCAATAATAAAGTTATTATTTATTTCCTTATTTCATCATAAATGTTTATTATTCATGCTAGAATTGTATTAACAGGAAACATAATACATGTGTGAATACATAGACAAACATAGTGTCACTAGTATGCCTCTACTTGACTAGCTCGTTAATCAAAGATGGTTAAGTTTCCTAACTATAGACATGAGTTGTCATTTGATTAATGGGATCACATCATTAGGAGAATGATGTGGTGACTTGACCCATTCCGTTAGCTTAGCACTTGATCGTTTAGTATGTTGCTATTGCTTTCTTCATGACTTATACATGTTCCTATAACTATGAGATTATGCAACTCCGTTTACGGAGGAACACTTTGGGTACTACCAAATGTCTAGCGTAAGCGGGTGATTATAAAGAGTACTACAGGTGTCTCGAAGGTACATGTTGGGTTGGCGTATTTGAGATTAGGTTTTGTCCTCCGATTATCGGAGAGGTATCTCTGGGCCCTCTCGGTAATGCACATCATTATAAGCCTTGCAAGCAATGTAGCTAATGAGTTAATTCTGAGAATGATGCATTACATAGCGAGTAAAGAGACTTGCGATAGAGATTGAACTAGGTATTGGATACCGGCGATCGAATCTCGGGCAAGTAACTATACCGATGACAAAGGGAACAAAGTATGTTGTTATGCGGTTTGACCGATAAAGATCTTTGTAGAATATGTGGGACCTAATATGAGCATCCAGGTTCCGCTATTGGTTATTGGCGAGAATAGTTCTAGGTCATGTCTACATTGTTCTCGAACCGTAGGGTCCTTGCAACAAGGTTTCGATGGCGGTTATATTATGAGTTTATGAGTTTTGATGTACGAAGGAGTTAGTCTGGATGAGATCGGGGACATGATGAGGAGTTTGAAATGGTCGTCGTAAATATCGATATATTATGCGACTATATTCGGAGTTCGGAAAGGTTCGATTGATTGAATATTTTGAATCGGAGAGTTCTGAGAATTCGCCGAGGAGTATATGGGCCTTATTGGGCCATACGGGAATAGAGGAGAGAGGGCGAAAGGAAGGGCGTGCAGCCCCTCTGGTCGGGTGGACAAAGTGCGGCCCCTTTCCTTCCTCCTCTCCCCTCTTTCCCCTTCTCCTACTCCAACAAGGAAGGAGGAGTCCTACTCGGTGGAGAAGGACTCCCCTTGGCGCGCCCTTACTAGGCTGGCCGCCCCTCCCCCTGCTCCTTTATATCACGGAGGCAGGGGGCACCTCTAAACATAACAACAATTGATCCCTTGGATCTCTTAGCCGTGTCTGGTGCCCCCTCCACCATAATCCACCTTGATAATATCGTAGCGGTGCTTGGCGAAGCCTGCGTCGATAGTACATCAAGATCGTCACCATGCCGTCGTGCTGACGGAACTCTCCCTCGACACTCAGCTGGATTGGAGTTCGAGGGGCGTCATCGAGCTGAACATGTGCTAGAACTTCGGAGGTGCTGTAGTTTGATTGCTTGATCGGTCGGGCCGTGAGCGTCGACTATATCAACGCGTTGTTCTAACACTTCGCTTTCGGTCTACGAGGTAGGTGGACAACACTCTCCCTCTTATTGCTATGCCATCACCATGATCTTGCGTGTGCGTTGGAATTTTTTGAAGTACTATGTTCCCCAACAGTGGTATCGAGCCAGGTTTTATGCGTTGATGTTATTTGCGAGTAGAACACAAGTGAGTTGTGGGCGATATAAGTCATCTTGCTTACCGGCATGTCATACTTTGGTTCAACGGCATTGTGAGATGAAGCGGCCGGACCGACATTACAGCGTGCGCTTCGCGAGACTGGTTTCACCGCTCGAGCACTTTCGTTGCTTAAAGGTGACGGTGGGTGTCTGTCTCTCTCACTTTAGTTGAACGAGTGTGGCTCGCCCGGTCCTTGCGAAGGTTAAAACAGCACCAACTTGACAAACTATCATTGTGGTTTTGATGCGTAGGTAAAGCGGTTCTTGCTAAGCCCGTAGCAGCCACGTAAAACTTGCAACAACAAAGTAGAGGGCGTCTAACTTGTTTTTGCAGGGCATGTCATGATGTGATATGGTCGAGGCGTGATACTATATTTTATTGTATGAGATGATCATGTTTTGTAACGAGTTATCGGCAGCTGGCGAGAGCCATATGGTTGTCGCTTTATTGTATGCAATGCAATGCATACTGTAATGCTTTACTTTATCACTAGCGGTAGCGATAATCGTAGAAGCAATAGGCGGCGTAGCGACAAGCGATGCTATGATGGAGATCAAGGTGTTGCACCGATGGCGATGGTGATCGCGGCGGTGCTTGGAGATGGAGATCACAAGCACAAGATGATGATGGCCATATCATATCACTTATATTGATTGCATGTGATGTTTATCCTTTATGCATCTTATCTTGCTTTGATTGTGGTAGCATTTTAAGATGATCTCTCACTAAAATTATCAAGAAGTGTTCTCCTGGTATGCACCGTTGCCAAAGTTAAATGCGTGCCCGGACACCGCGTGATGATCGGGTGTGATATGCTCTCGTCCATCTACAGCAGGTGCAAGCCAGTTTGCACCGCGAGAATACTCGGTTAAACTTGCGAGCCTAGCATATGCAGATATGGCCTCGGAACACGGAGACCGAAAGGTCGAGCGTGAATCATATAGTAGATATGATCAACATAGTGATGTTCACCATTGGAAACTACTCCATCTCACGTGATGATCGGTTATGGTTTAGTTGATTTGGATCAAGTGATCACTTAGATGACTCGAGAGATGTCTGTCTAAGTGGGAGTTCTTAAGTAATATGATTAATTGAACTTAAATTTATCATGAACTTAGTCTGGTAGTATTTTGCAAATTATGTTGTAGATCGATAGCTCGCGTTGTTGCTTTCATATGTTTATTTTGATATGTTCCTAGAAAACTGTGTTGAAAGTTGTTAGTAGCAATGATGCGGATTGGATCCGTGATCTGAGGTTTATCCTCATTGCTTTGCAGAAGAATTATATCCTTGATGCACGCTAGGTGACAAACCTATTGCGAGGAGCATATCACGAGATGTTATGAGCGTTTGCCTAGCTCAATATGATGACTACTTGATAGTTTTGTGCACCATGCTTTATGGCTTAGAATAGGGACTTCAAAGGCGTTTTGAGCGTCATGGACCATATGAGATGTTCGAGGAATTGAAGTTAATATTTCAAAGCAAATACCGAGTTGAGAGATATGAAGTCTCCAACAAGTTCTATAGCTAAAAGATGGAGGAGAATCGCTCAACTAGTGAGCATGTACTCAAATTATGCAGGTACTTCAATCGCTTGAATCAAGTGGGAGTTAATCTTCCGAGATAAGATAGTGATTGACAGAATTCTCTAGTCACCATCACTAAGTTACTTGAACTTCGTGATGAACTATAATATGCAAGGGATGGCGAAAACAATTCCCGAGCTCTTCATTGGTATTGAAATCGGCGAAGGTAGAAATCAGAAAGAGCATCAAGTGTTGATGATTGACAAGACCACTAGTTTCAAGAAAGGGCAAAGGGAAAGAAAGGGAACTTCAAGTGGAAAGACAAGCAAGTTGTCACTCTGCGAAGAAGCCCAAAGCTGGACCAAAGCCTGAAGCGAGTGATAACACTGCAAAGGAAATAGTCCTTTGAGCGGAAATGCCACGAATATTTGGTGGATAAGAAGGATGGCAAAGTGAACAAGGGTATATTTGATATACATGTTATTGATGTGTACCTTACTAGTGTTTATAGTAACCCACAGTATTTGATACTTGTTTGGTTGCTAAGATTAGTAACTTCGAAGCAGGAGTTCTGAGAATAAGCGAGAAACTAGTTGAGGGTGAAGTGGCGATGTGTGTTGGAAGTGGTTCCAAGATTGATATGATCATCATCGCACACTCCCTATACTTTCGGGGTTAGTGTTGAACCTAAATAAATGTTATTTGGTGTTTGCGTTGAGCATGAATATGATTTGATCATGTTTAGTGCAATACGGTTATTCATTTAAAACAAGAGAATAATTGTTGTTCTGTTTAATTAATAAAACCTTTGATGGTCATACACCCAATGAAAATAGTTTGTTGGATCTCGAACGTAGTGATACACATATTCATAATATTGATGCCAAAAGATGCAAAGTTAATAACGATAGTGCAACTTATTTGTGTACTTGCCGTTTGGGTCATATCGATTGTAAAGCGCATGAAGAAACTCCATAAAGATGGGTTTTCGGAATCACTTGGTTATGAATCATTTGATGCTTGCGAACCGTGCCTTTTGGGCAAGATGACTAAAACTCCGTTCTTCGGAACAATGGAACGAGCTACTGACTTGTTGGAAATAATACATACCGATGTATGTGATCCAATGAGTGTTGATGCTCGTGGCAAATATCGTTGTTTCGACCTTCACAAGATGATTTGAACAGATATGGGTATATCTACTTGATGAAACATAAGTGCGAAATAATTGAAAGGTTCAAAGAATTTCAGAGTGAAGTGGAAAAATTATCGTAACAAGAAAATAAAGTTTACTGCGATCGATCGCGGAGCGAATATTTGAGCTACGAGTTTGGTCTTCAAATTAAAACAATGTGAGATAGTTTCACAGCTCCGCCACAGAACACCACAGCGTTATGGTGTGTCGAGCGTCGTAACCGCACTTTATTGGATATGGTGCGATCTATGATGTCTCTTATTGATTTACCATTATTGTTTTGGGGTTATGCATTAGAGACAGCTGCATTCACGTTTAATAGGGCACCATCTAAATCCGTTGAGACGACACCAAATGAACTGTCACTAGTAGAAAATGGAGCTTTAGCGCCGGTTCGTAAGGGCCTTTAGTGCCGGTTCCATAACCGGCACTAAAGGGTGGTCACTAAAGGCCCCCCCTTTAGTACCGGTTAAGCGCGAACCGGCGCTAAAAATGCCACCACGTGGCGTGAGCTCGCGCCTTGATATGGGGACCTTTAGTACCGGTTCTTGTTACCAACACTGTACTAAAGGGTTTTTGAATTTTTTCAAAATTTTGGAAAAAAGAATTTGATTTTTTTAGATTTTAATTTTCTGAATTATTTGATGATTTAGTCTCTAATCCCTCTCTTAGCTGCTCAAGTGTGGATCACTCATTCCAAATCATCTAACTTCCCGACGGTCACCCATCCCTCTCACTACTCTAGCGAAAACACGCTTAACTTTCGGGTTCTATCCTTCGTTTCGAGTCGCACTTGTTGTTTTCGACAATAGTAAGATGTTAATCCTATTAACCCTCGGGAGTTTAGCTTGAGCATGAAGTCACACATTTCACCGTTTGAGTTTGAAACTATTATTCTAAAAAGCAGTAATTATTTTATAGCGCTAATATTTCTTGAATAAGTTTGACCATAGTTTGACCATAGTTTGACCAAAGTTTGACCAGATTTGACCAAAATTCAAAAATTGAAATAATTATTTAGTAACACTAATATTCTTGAATAATTATGTAGTAACATTAATACTTCTTGAATAAGTAGTTTGACAGATTTAACCAATATTTTTAAAAAACTGAAATTATTTGACCATATCATTTTCCTTTTGGAATTTGAGGATTCTAAATAATTCCAAATAGGTAGTAGGTTGTCTCCATCGGATCACGGATTTTTCGTGCTGAATTTTTGATATATTATACATTTTTTCCGGCGTCGTATGCAAAAGTTATAGCCGTTTTACATTTTCCCTACACTTTTAGTGCGGTTTGTGTACGAACTGGTACTATAAATTGAGACCCTTTAGTACCGGTTAGTGGCATGAACCGGTACTAAGATTGAACCTTTAGTACCGGTTCGTGCCACGAACCGGTACTAAAATGATCGTGAAGACCACTGGCTTTGGCCTTGACTGCCACCACCCTTTAGTACGGTTAGTGCCACGAACCGGTACTAAATTCAACCTGAACCGGCATTAATGCAAATCCGTTCGAACCGGCACTAATGGTACCATTAGTACCGGGCTAAAATCAAACCGGCACTAATGTGCTTCACGTTTGACCCTTTTTCTACTAGTGTGTGGTTTAGCAAGAAACCCAAGTTGTCGTTTCTTAAAGTTTGGGGCTGCGATGCTTATGTGAAAAGTTTCATCTTGATAAGCTCAAACCCAAATCGGAGAAATGCGTCTTCATAGAATACCCAAAGGAAACTATTGGGTACACCTTCTATCACATATCCGAAGGCAAGATATTCGTTGCTAAAATGGATCCTTTCTAGAAGAGTTTCTCTCGAAAGAAGTGAGTGGGAGGAAAGTAGAGCTTGATAAGGTAATTTGTACCTTCTCACGAATTGGAAAGTAGTTCATCACGAAATCAGTTCGATGATTCCTACACCAATTAGTGAGGAAGCTAATGATGATGGTCATGAAACTTGGATCAAGTTACTCTGAGAACCTCGTGGGTCTTCTAAATGCAGTCCGCACAGTGGTATGGTAATCCAGTTACGAAAGTCATGTTACTAGACCATGATAAACCTCACGAACTATGAGGAAGCGATGATGAGCCAGATTCATGAGCTGGTGGAGGCCATGAAATCGAGATAGGATCCATGTATGAGAACAAAGTGTGGACTTTGGTGGACTTGCCGATGATCGGCAAGCCATAGAAAATAAATGGATCTTCAAGAGGAAGATGGGCGTTGATAGTAGTGTTACTATCTACAAAGCTCGACTTGTCACAAAAGGTTTTTCGACAAGTTCAAGATGTTGAATACAATGAGATTTTCTCACTTGTATCGATGCTTAAGTCTGTCGAATCATGTTAGCAATTGCCACATTTTATTAAATCGGCAAATGGATGTCAAAACTGCATTCCTTAATGGATTTATTAAAGAAGAGTTGTATATGATGCAACGAGAAGGTTTTGTCAATCCTAAAGATGCTAACAAAGTGTGCAAGCTCGACAATCCATCAATGGACTGCTGCAAGCATCTCGGAGTTGGAATATACACTTTGATGAGTTGATCAAAGCATATGGTTTTATCTGAGACTTTTGGAAGGCTGTATTTACAAGAAAGTGAGTGGGAGCACTACAAAATTTCGATAAGTATATGTGAATGACATATTGTTGACGGAAATAATGTAGAATTATTCTGCAATGCATAAAGGAGTGTTTGACAGGAGTTTTTCAAAGAAAGACCTCGGTGAAGCTGCTTACACATTGAGCATCAAGATCTATATAGATAGATCAAGACGCTTGATAAGATTTTTTCAATAAGTACATACCTTGATAAATTTTTGAAATAGTTCAAAATATAACAGTCAAAGAAGGAGTTCTTGCCTGTGATGCAAAGGTGTGAAGTTGAGTAAGACTCAATACCCGGCCATGGCAGAAAATAGAAAAGAGAATGAAAAGTCATTCCCTATGCCTCAGTCATAGGTTCTATAAAGTATGCTATGCTGTGTACCAGACCTATTGTACACCTTGCTCTGAGTTTGGGAAAGGAATACAATTTTGATCTAATAGTAGATCATTGGACAGCGGTCAAGAATATCCTTAGTGAGGACTAAGGAAATATTTCTCGATTATGGAGGTGATAAAAGAGCCCGTCGTAAAGAGTTACATCGGTGCAAGCTTTCACACCGATCCAGATGACTCTAAGTCTCAATCTGGATACATATTGAAAGTGGAAGCAATTAGCTAGAGTAGCTCTGCGCAGAGCATTGTAGACATAGAATATTTGCAAAGTACATACGGCTCTGAATGTGACAGACCCGTTGACTAAGCTTCTCTCACGAGCAAAACATGATCACACCTTAGTACTCTTTGGTGTTAATCACATAGCGATGTGAACTAGATTATTGACTCTAGTAAACCCTTTGGGTGTTGGTCACATGATGATGTGAACTACGGTGTTAATCATATCTGAGATATGAATATAGGTGTTAAATCACATGGCGATGTGAACTAGATTATTGACTCAAGTGCAAGTGGGAGGCTGAAGGAAATATGCCTAGAGGCAATAATAAAGTTATTATTTATTTCCTTATTTCATGATAAATGTTTATTATTCATGCTAGAATTGTATTAACCGGAAACATAATACATGTGTGAATACATAGACAAACATAGTGTCACTAGTATGCCTCTACTTGGCTAGCTCTTTAATCAAAGATGGTTAAGTTTCCTAACTATAGACATGAGTTGTCATTTGATTAATGGGATCACATCATTAGGAGAATGATGTGATTGACTTGACCCATTCCGTTAGCTTAGCACTTGATCGTTTAGTATGTTGCTATTGCTTTCTTCATGACTTATACATGTTCCTGTAACTATGAGATTATGCAACTCTCGTTTACCGGAGGAACACTTTGGGTACTACCAAGCGTCCTAGCATAAGCTGGGTGATTATAAAGGATTACTACAGGTGTCTCGAAGGTACATGTTGGGTTGGCGTATTTGAGATTAGGTTTTGTCACTCCGATTGTCGGAGAGGTATCTCTGGAGCCCTCTCGGTAATGCACATCACTATAAGCCTTGCAAGCAATGTAGCTAATGAGTTAATTACGGAATGATGCATTATGTAGCGAGTAAAGAGACTTGCGATGCGAGATTGAACTAGGTATTGGATCTGGCGATCGAATCTCGGGCAAGTAACTATACCGATGACAAAGGAACAAAGTATGTTGTTATGCGGTTTGGTGATAAAGATCTTCGTAGAATATGTAGGAGCCAATATGAGCATCAGGTTCCGCTATTGGTTATTGACGAGAATAGTTCTAGGTCATGTCTACATTGTTCTCGAACCCGTAGAGTCCCTACGCAACAAGGTTTCAATAGCGGTTATATTATGAGTTTATGAGTTTTGATGTACGAAGGAGTTAGTCCGGATGAGATCGGGGACATGATGAGAGTCTCTAAATGGTCGAGGCGTAAAGATCGATATATTGGACGACTATATTCGGAGTTCGGAAAGGTTCGAGTGATTGGGTATTTTGAATCTGGGAGATTCTGAGAATTCGCCGGGAGTATATGGGCCTTATTGGGCCATACGGGAATAGAGGAGAGAGACCCAAAGGAAGGAGGCACGCAGCCCCCCTCTGGTCCGTATTGGACAAGGGGTGCGGCCCCTTTCCTTCCTCCTCTCCCCTCTTTCCCCTTCTCCTACTCCAACAAGGAAGGAGGAGTCCTACTCGGTGGGAGTAGGACTCCCCTTTCTTGGCGCCCTTACTAGGCGGCCTCCCCCTTCCCCCTTGCTCCTTTATATACGGGGGCAGGGGGGCACCTCTAGGCATAACAACAATTGATCCCTTGGATCTCTTAGCCGTGTCTGGTGCCCCCTCCACCATAATCCACCTCGATAATATCGTGGCGGTGCTTAGGAGAAGCCTGCGTCGGTAGTACATCAAGATCGTCCTGCCCGTCGTCTTGTGGAACTCTCCTTGACACTCGGCTGGATCGGAGTTCGAGGGCGTCATCGAGCTGAGCGTGTGCTAGAACTTCGGAGGTGCCGTGGTTTGGTGCTTGATCGGTCGGGCCGTGAAGGCGTCGACTACATCAACGCGTTGTTCTAGCGCTTCGCTTTCGGTCTCACAGTGCGTGGACAACCTCTCCCCTCTTGTTGCTATGACATCACCATGATCTTGCGTGTGCGTAGGAATTTTTTGAAATTACTATGTTACCCAACAAAAGCTACATGGGCATATTTGTTGGAGTAAATTACGGGAAGCGAAGGGTGGAAATATTGCTGGTCTGTGGTTGGACGGCGTGGGGGAGAGAGTCATGCATGCAGATTTTTCACAGGGGTGGAGTGATGGGACATGGGAGGGAGAGTTTGGGAGGCATATTGTTTCCACACATGGAGAGGAAAAGATTTGGAGATGAGCGGGCTTCCTACAGGTATGGGGAGCAGTGCATAATAAGTCATCTTGCATGCGGGCTAGGTATAGTCTCAAGTCATTAAAAACATACCGCCCACACATGTTCATATTTCAAGGTGCACTAAATTATTGCATGCGATGATTAAGGCTGGCCATCATGGTGGTATCTTAGCTGGTATCATGCACAGGGAATAGCAAACATGCTGATGTGGCAAAGAATTAAAGAAGAGAGAGGGGTTAGAGTAACTAGTGTTCATGCATGCATTGGTAAACACATTTTTTTGTGAAGAACGACAACATTAGTTGAGTGCTTTTGCAGACTTCAAAAACTATTCCACCGCCTCTACTATCTTGCTAAGAGTAGGTGAATTTTTTGAGTCGAGCCCTTTAAACTAGAAGGGAGGTAGTGGTACTCTAATAGCTAGGTGTGTAAGTCATCTTACGAAAACCAAATAATCCCAAAACACGTAGGTGCGGTGCATTAACTTCTACCTCGTTTCTTGTTTCTTGACATATCAACCAATTAGAGATGAGGGTGTGCATGCTTTTAATGACACGAGACTATCAAACATGACATGCGTTGGTTAGTTCATTGCATGCAATACTATTTAATTAGCAAATAAACATTAATGTCTCTTGTTTTCCCTCCTCCTTGGTCACGGTGCACAGCCTAAGATGACTTACTCACCTGAGCAGAGGGAGTATCAACATTCACAATGTCAAATCAATATTTTTACACTCATTATAAAGCGTAGTTCTTATACTCATTATAATCAGTATTGTAGATATTGATATTTTTAGTATAAATTTGGTGCGTGGGATTTCATTGATGCTGTCAAAGCGTGGAGGAAGCGGAGCTTAGGGCTTACATTCTGGTCTCTACATAGGTATTTCTCTTCATAATCCTGTAATTTTAGAGGCGATTGCGCTTTTTGGTAGCGTCTCTTGCATCGGGGACTATTACAGTGCGCTATCGTGACACGAAGATGAAAGCGTTGAGCATCTCGAAGTTGATCAATAATCTTCAATTGTCAAAGATTAGCCGTTCGGCCAATAAGGTGCACACTTAATCGCTAAGTATAGCTTTGACAATAGATTAGATGGTATTCTTGTAAATAACATATACGCATACTGTGTGGTGAATATTGTGTCGAATAGGTGTACTCGTGTGGCTGGTTAATTAATATAAGGTGGTGTTAAAAAAGTATATATTTGGTCAAACACTTTGCAAGCGGTTGCGGGAGTAAAAGGACGGAGGAGTATCATGCATCACGAAGTCTCAAAGCGACCGCATGAGGAGGCGAAAGGTCGTGGGAGGTCGACGGTTGATGGAATTAAGTGAAGTTACATCCACGCACGGCATGGCGTGTGTCGGTGTCAAAACCGGCGGATCTCGGGTAGGGGTCCCGAACTGTGCGTCTAGGCGGATGGTAACGGAGGCGAGGACACAATGTTTTTACAGGTTGGGCCCTCTCGATGGAGGTAAAACCCTACGTCTGCTTGATTAATATTGATGATATGGGTAGTACAAGAGTGGATCTACCACGAGATCAAGGAGGCTAAACCTAGAAGCTAGCCTATGGTATGATTGTTGTAATGTATGTTGTCCTACGGACTATGGCCCTCCGGTTTACATAGACACGGAGAGGCTAGGGATTT
The DNA here is from genome assembly GCA_021437245.1 of Aegilops speltoides. Taxonomy (NCBI): domain Eukaryota; kingdom Viridiplantae; phylum Streptophyta; class Magnoliopsida; order Poales; family Poaceae; genus Aegilops; species Aegilops speltoides. The sequence goes on from JAHHZJ010001935.1 coordinate 30,664, forward strand.
ACAGTCGGTTACAATGGTAGGAGATCTACATATCCGTATCGCCAAGCTTGCCTTCCCGCCAAGAAAGTCCCATCCGTACAGGGACGGAGTCTTCAATCTTGTATCTTCGTAGTCACAGGTCCGGCGGATAATGATAGTCCGGCTGTCCGGACACCCCTAGTCGAGGACTCCTCGGTAGCCTGAACCAGGCTTCAATGGCGTTTAGTCCGGTGGCGCATAATGTTCGGCATTGCAAAGGCGGGTTCCTCCTGAATAATCGAGAGAAGATCATGAACACCAGGATAGTGTCGGCTCTGCAAAATAAATTCCACATTCCACCGTAGAGAGAATAAAATGTACACTTAGTTCAATCTGGCGGCGTATTATGCGGCGTGACATCACACCGCTACCAAGCCTTTGTTTGAATCATTTTTACTATACCACCTCAGCACGTTTAGCGGCGGTTTCCTTAGCATGTCTTGTCGAGCGGTCGTGTTCCCCTTATTCGGGATTCTCATCAATACGGACGTGGGTAACCCAACGCGGCATGGATGGTGGCGCTTGGGAGATAGCGAGTTTTACCGGGCGGTGGGGGCCGCGCAGTTTAAATCGCCTATATATAAGGGATAAGGTTTACCTTCTCACCTCGCCTTCTTCCTCCTTTGCTTATACATCTCCGCGCACTCAAGCTCCACGCCCAAGCTCGCGCATCTCGCCTCGACCTTCTCGAATATGTCCGGAGGGAGGCAAGTGGTTAGCCTCCACCGTTAAGGAGGAGCATATCACCAAGCTGCTTGCGCCGGATACCTCACCGGCGATATCGTGCATCGGCTGCCCGACAAGGGCAGCTCGTCCCTACAGGCCTCACGAGAGGTCGTCTTCCTTCCCCACTTCCTCCGCGGACTGGGCTTTCCGCTCCATCCATTCGTCCAGGGGCTCATGTTCTATTATGGCTGGATTTCCACGATCGGCACGAACTTCATCCTCAACATCTCGGCGTTCATCGTCGTGTGTGAAACCTTCCTCTGCATCCGGCCCCACTTGGCTGTGGCTCAAGACCTTCAACGTCAAGCGAAGGTTGTGAAGAACGCATAAGCGGAATCGGGCGCCATGTTGGATAAATTACCCGCGTCCTTTAGCTCGAAGGGGCCTTTGTGGACTCCGTCAGGGGTGGCAATCGGGGTGGTTCTACATCACCGAGCAGCGCAAGCCCACATGGTGCGCCCCCAGTTTAGATCTGGCGTCCCCGCAGCTCACCTCTGGAAAGAAGGGCTTCTGTGGGGTGATCCGAAGGAGGTGGCTGGACTCGAGCTGCATCCGAGGCTGGTGAGCAATAAGCTCGGGCTCGTCGGCGTGGTCAAGTCATGCTCATCCGCGGATTCGCCATGCCAAACGGGCATTCAATCTATGGGAGTTCAATCCGGAACAGCACCCGCGCTGGCGGGCTCTTGACCACGACATCTGAAGGCGCTGGAGGTGCTGTTTAAGAGCGCGAAAGCCCGTATCATGACGGAAGATCGCGGATTCAGCTCATGACATCAAGCGGCGAGGTAAGTGATTCAACCCCATTACGGGACACTCTGTAATGTCGAATTGATTATAAGAGGTTTCATTCTTCCTTTCCTTTGGAGGAATGGATGGAGAAGGCCAGGCAGCTTATCAGCCCGGCTCCCATGCGAAGACCAGTGGGCGCCCGTTCAGCGGGGCTGCTGGTTCCGGCACCCTGCGTGGTGCGGAGAAGAAAACCAGAAGGTGGCGCGGGGACTCGAAAGAGTTCCATAATCGAGCGTCGACAGCGGCGGACTCCTCCCCGAAGGCGAGGAGGAGGAGTACTCTCTCCCGGAGGAGAGAAGAAGAAGGCTTCCCCAATAGGGGAGGCGAAGGATCAAAAAGGGTAGAACTATCCCCGGACAGTTCGCCAACACCAGCGTTGGCGAGGATGAAGTGGCCTCAAGGGCGAGGCGTCCGGCGAGATCGTAAATATCCGGATCCTTGATATGCAATATATTTTATGTCACGTAGTGTCCTTCTAACGCGCGTTACGTCCGTAGCCCAGCCGATGGCGATCTCCCGACTCATCGGCGGGTCGTTAGCCTCGTCGGATGTGAATTCACTTCCATTGCCTCTACCCTGGCGCAAGCGAGGGCGCGAGGTGGGATCGAGAGAGGACCCATCGGAGGAGGCTCGGGCGCCGTCGGCAACCTCTGGACTTCGCCGGACTCTACGCCGGAACCAGCGATGGTTCGAGTCGGCAAGCGGCCCCTCGAAAGAAGGGCAAGACCGTGACAGCGGCCTCCGTCAACGGGCGCGGATAACATTGGGCGCTTAAAGGCGCTTCCGAGGAAGAACACCGCACTATCACGAGTGCGGTGATGCAAGTTCGGCTTCAAAAGCGGGCTGACGAAGCTGCTGACAACCTTTAACAGGATTTGAGGTAAGAAGTTAAAATTATGTAATGTAATACCGCATAGACGGTAGCCCACGATGCTCGGTTCGGTGTTGGAAAGAAAAGCGGATGAGGATCTAACAAGATATCTTGTGAGGTTGCTAAAAATATGTCAATATGGGTTTGCAGGCTGCGCTGCTGGCCTCTGCCACGTGTGGCGGAGGTCGATGTCTGAAAGCAGGATCTCGGCGGTCGGCGAGAGCTCGTATCTTGAAGAAGCAGCTCGAGGACAAAGAAGGTGAGTAACACCACTTTGAATAGGTACCTTCTGAGAAAAGGATTTTGGTTGCAATAAAATTAACAAGGATAATATGTGTATTGCGGGGCCACTAACAAGGTGGCAGCCACGAAGGATCTTGTGTCATGACGAACACAGTCTGCGACTGGAGCAGGCGAAGCGAAAGCAGGAGAACACGGGTGGCGGAAGTTCGGCAAAACTCGAGGCTCTCATGGAAAAGCATGAGAATTTGGGCGTGACTCAAGACTTCGAGTCGAGCTTGCCTCGGCTCTCGAAAGTGCCAAATCCGCCAAGGCCGAGGCCCATAAGGCCCTTGAGGAGGTTGAAGATATAAAGAAAATAGCGGCGGGTAAGGCATTTTTCATGCAAAGCAAGCATGTTAATGTAAAATACGACACTTACCGCATTAGAGCTCTCGAGGCGTTTGCAGATCTGCCGCCTAGTCGTCGATGCGCCGCATTCTATCGTGGCGAGAGGAGCTCGGCGGAAAAAGTCTTACGGTCTCGGTATCTTTGAGGCGGACACCCAGTGCCCCAAGCGACCGGTGAAGCGGTGGTCGAACTCCTAAGGTAGCTGAAGAGGCCATGAAGGGCCTTATAGTCGGTATGGCTGGACGAGCCATGCTGGGAGCTACTTTGGCCTTGTCTGGCGGCTGGTGGATGCATGCCCCAGGTGGATGTCATCAAGCGCTCCGCTTTGTATTGAAAGCGCTTCCCGGGCCCTCGCCCGCACAAAGGTGCAATGGGGCAGGTTGGATGCGGATAAGCTTCTCACGGACCCCCGCGCCCGGGCAAGGAGTATCGCATGCCGAAATGTATTATAAAACTGTCTGAAGGGGCCGCAATATGCGGATGAGTGCCCAATGTAATCTTTGATTGAATTTGCTATGTATTATCTGCGCTAAAACTTTGTTTGTGTGTGCGCGTTAAGCAACTTGTTTAATTTAAAATATTACATACATGCGGCCGTGTATAAAATCGAGAAATGGCAAGTCGTTGGCTTCAGCCCCCAAGCCACTAGTCTTTGGGGTGTTAGGGATAAACTTGAGCACTCTTGTTCCCATTGTTGGGTCCATCGAGGCGCTCAACACAACGAACAAAACAACCGGACTTATAATGCTTGAACACTCTCCTTAGCCATAGAATTCTATAATTTTAAATTTGGTGAAGCCTGGTATTCGGAAGACCGAATCGAGGCGCTATCACGCCGTCGGACATTGTCGGAACTTCGCTCGAAGCGGCGTGAGTCTTTAGGACCGAAAAAACCTCTCGAGCAGCGACCAGTCTCTCGCCTTATCATGCCGGTCGTTTTAGCTTTCTCCTTTGAGGCTCGCCCGGCTCAACGAGGCGCAATCGCGATGGTTCTCGATGCCACCTTAGCCGTGAGCGGGCGTAAGGCACCAAAGCGTGGGGCAGGGCAAACCCAACTATTGACCCAAGACATGATTGAGCCGATTCATATAATGCTATAAGTTAGGTGCCATACTTGTGAAAGTGTTGGGACTTATCACACCATAGAGTGGGAACATAAGCCCCGGTGTATTAGGCCGTACCAAAATATCTGGCATAAGATGTCATATAATGAGCATATATATATAAAGTTAATGCAATTGCCACTACTAGGGAAAAGGCTATACAGAATCTTAGCGGCGGGCAGTTCAAAAACAGCGCTAGTGCTATTTAGCGATGTGAGCTACTAGAAACGCTTCTGAGACACAAACTTAGTAGTAGCGCTGTTGAAGAAAAAGCGCTACTACTAATATTCCCATTGGTAGAATGCTAGGCTACGCATAGCGATGGCGATCTTAGCGAAGCAGCTCTTGCTACATCACAGTTAGCGGCGCATTCGAGGAAAAGCACTACTACTAACAAAAATAAAATAAGATGATAAACAAATAGAAATTTAAATGAAAATGAAAAGAAATCGAAAAAGGAGAAAGGGAAAAATAAAATAAAAGCAAAATAAGCGAAAAAGTGAAAAATCGGAGGAAGGCATAGCGCAGCGTTTGTTTGTAGAGGCGCTATAGCTAACGTAGCTCCGGTAGCGTGCCCTAGGCCCCGCTATAAAGCGAGAATAGGAAATTAGCGATAGCAGCAGCGGCGTTTTAATGGCGCTATAGCTAACTTAGCTATAAGCGTTTTTGCAACAGCGCTGCTACTGTAAAAACCGTTTCCCCGCCCGACCACCACTTCCCCAAATCCTCAAACCCCACCCAGCCGTCTCCTGATTAAATGCGCCCCACTTACGCCGCCGCCGACGGCAGCGCCACAGGCCGTCTTGCCGTCGGCGAAACAGGCGCCCCCCAACGCCTGGCAAGCATGTGACCTCGTCAGCGCCACGAACCGCCGTCGGCGCCACCTTCCTCGCCGTCACGGAGGCGCCCTGCCTCCCTCGCCGTCACGGAGCGCCCTGCCTCCTCACCACCACTGCCTCCGTCGCCACCACGGAGCCATCATCTGTAAGCCCCACCCTCTCTCTCTCTCTCATGCATAGGTTAGCGGTTTTAATTAGGTTAATTATCTAGGTTTTAGGGCAAAAATTTAGTTAGGGCATTGGCGGAGAAGTAGTTAGGTTAACTAGTTTAATTAGGTTAATTATCTAGGTTAGTGCAAAAACTTAGTTAGGGCTTTGACGGAGAACTAGTATGGTTAACTAGTTTAATTAGGTTAATTATCCATGTTAATTAGTGCAAAAATTTATTTTAGGCTTTGACGGAGAACTAGCTGCGTTAACTAGTTTAATTAGGGTTAATTATCTAGGTAAACTAGATTAACTAACTAGGTTAAATAGGAAGGTTAATTAGGTTAGTTGGATTAAGAAGCTAGGTTAAGTAGATTGGCAAAGGTTTTGATTTTTCAACAGACCACTATTTTTCAAGGAAAAGAATTTAGGCAAATTTTATTTTTCATTGAAGTGGTCATATCATATCTTTTCATTGAAGTTGTTCGATTGTGCCCAAGTGGTGGCTTTGTTGTTTCGGGAATGATCTTTGAGTGGCCTATGTTTTGCGGAATGTTGATTCATTTACATTCGGCAAATTTCAGGTTCTCGATTTGTCCACTTTTTAGCAAAGGTCATGCGAAATTTCCGTGAATTCGGCATGACTTATGCTAAACTAGGACATATCGAGTGCCGAATTTGCCGCACCAAGGTCAACATTCCTGCAAAACAATAGTCCTTTTATGTCATTATTCATTTTATTAGGTCTAGAATTAATTGACTAGATTTAATCATAGGAAACATGGCTATAGCGATGAAGGGCGGGGTTACGATGATTGCGGCGGCGTCTACGGCGGCGAGCGAATTTTTAGCTTTACCGACGATCAGCAGATGTTGTTCTTGGGCACGGCATCGGGGCTGAGACCGACCATGAGCCGGTCTTTGAGACCGTCTGTGAGACCATTCTTGAGGCTGACACGGCGCTGAGATTGAGCCGGCATCGAGACGGCGCTGAGACGGTGCTGCCTCGGGAAGCGGATCGGTGTAGCACCGAAAGCAAAGAACAGCGGGTTCCTAACAAACTCAGGACTACTAGACTGGTGGTCACGGAGGTGGACAAGCGGCAATTTTGAGCCAAAAGCGCCCGAGGAAGCCAGCGCGTGCTCGACAATCAAATAGGCTGCATCATACGGACAACCGCCACCATCAACGATGAGAATCTAAAGAAGATAGAAAATATGAGGAGCTCCCTCCTAAAGAAGTTTCACCAGATATTCTTGTTCTCGGGTTGGAATGAGAAGGATTATGAAGATCCAGACAATGACCCGACAATGAAGAAGATAAACAAACACGCCATGACCAAGTTTAGCAACGCGTTGGCCGCCTGAAAAAATCGAGTGAAAGCAAAGATCAACGACGGGGAACCCTACTCCGAGATTGTGAAGGAAAGTCCGACAATCACGGAAGAGCAGTTTCAAATATTCAAGGAGGCTTGCGAGGCCGAAGCTGCCATAGAAAAGTCTAAGTACATGAAGGGGCTTCAAAGAGGAACATTGGGACCCACCACCTCGGAAGCCGTGGTTCTGGCGGAAAGAGGTCCAAATGGGCCAAGGAGGGCCGGAAGCAGCGAGTGCAGGCATCGAGACCCTTGGCGGATTTCACCGTCCGCGGAGGCGTGACATCTGAGGCCCGCCACCGTTGGGACCTTGAAGAAGGTTTATGAGACAACACGGTCATTCACGGAGTTCATGAGACTCTTGGTAATTTTAGTTTACGATCAATTCATTGCACGTTAGTCATATTTATGCGATCCTTGTGCCTTTTGCGAGAGAAAGCAACGCCCGGATTGCGGCAGCGACTTCGCCGTCGAGGCATTGGCGAGGCCAAGTGGGACCTCCATTCAGCAGGCGTTGAACATATTGAGCGACAACGGTGGATACTCGACCGTCGTATGGGCCGCGTGCGGTGTCGGAGAGCGGCGCCGCGTGGAAGAAGTACTACCGTGAGACCACGGAGGAGAAAGGAAAAGCGGAGGTTAGCGAAGAAAGCATCGACAAGAAGGTTGAGATTGCGGTTGAGAAGAAATCATCTCGAGCGATGCATAGCGATAGCTGCCGCCAAAAGCGGCGATTGAGATTTATCTACTTCCTTGGTGATGGCGTTCACACTTGGACAAGGAAAATCAAAAAAATGCAGAGGACTTTCCCTTGCTGACTTCTTGGCACCACATGCTCCCGCGCGGCTCCCCTTTGCTCCCGCACGGCTCCCGCACCGGCTCCCTTTTGACTGCCGCACCGGGCGTGCTTTCGGTGGTGCCTCCTCTTTAGCTGAGCTCGGCGCCCTCACGGTATCTTCCACGGCCCCTTCAATATAAATGTATAATCTCCGTTTTCGTTGCCTTTCGGATGTCTCACGTCGCGGACTTTTATTTGCGAGCCGGCGAAACCCGTGCGATATTGTACACCATCGGCGAGCGAGAAGGTGGGCGTGGGGAAGGGGCGATAATGGAGCGAAGGAACCATTGTTCCTGACGGCGATCCCCGAGCGTCTTCAAGGTTTCCGTGGCGGTGTCAAGCCGGGACCCGAAATTTACCTCCTCTAATACTAGTGGGGGATGGCGAGACCCATGGCGGCTTGGTGATTGTTGCAATGGGTGGGTCTGTTGTGGCCAAAAGTGCCGCCGTCTGGAGGCGGCGGGAGCACACCACGAGCCGCAGCCTCGGCAAGGTATGAACATCAACACCCACCTACCCAATTAGCGTCGGGTGTCGGGTTGGGTGATAGCGGACGGGGTAGCGGTGGCTCCATTAGAGGCTGATGGCGTCGCCATGGATGAGGATGAGGATGACGATGGCGCTGAGCGGTATGTCTATCTGGCGCCTCCTCGGGGTTTGAGCATCATGAGTCGATTGCTGAATTACCGTCTCAGCGTGTTATTGGCGACCATCCGGTGGTAAAGAAGCCTAGGAAGAGGCGAGGAAAGGCAAAAAGCTGATTCTATGATCCGGCCGCCTCGGCAGCCTCGGCCGGGACCGTGTAGATATCGATGCGGATAAATGGCATATCGGTAAACCAATCCTACGAAACAGCGCTACGGGCCAGATTCGGCGATCGAGGAGACTTCATGACGATGTCTGCGGGTAGAAAGGCCTCATCGCCTCGAAAGATCCGGGATACCCACTCTCGTGGTTAATGTTCGCAGCAAATGTAAATGCGTCAAGGGCTTCCCAGCGGATAAGTTCTTCCTCGATTCGATTACATATTCGACATGTTTCGCGTGAAGAAGCTGGATTTTACTTTTGTCGCCTTTATGCCTTGCATGAGCTACATCATTGGGGTTGAGCAGATAGCTCATATACGTATCATTGACCCGTACTACATGCACGAGGCCTTCTTGGGATCGTGCGGCATCGTGAATCTGCGAGGATTACATCGTCGGTTTCATGCTGCCAATAAGGACAAGGAGGTGATTCTCGTGCCTTATCATCCGTGTAAGTCATCGCTGCTATCCTTCCTTGATTTCAATAATTCATTTGCGGTGGAGGCTAATTAATTTGAGGTGTACTTATTTTTGCTTGTGGTATGGCGCGCCGTCCTCATCATCCTCTACCCCGATTCTCCCCGCTCTTTACTTGGACTCGTCGAAGAACATTCACAAAAGGATTACACCCACATCAAAGATGTTCTCGGCGGTGCTATGTTTTACTACCAAGCAAGGGGTGGAGATGTTAGGGACAAGAAGAAAAGGAGGCGGCGAACGCGCCTTGAGCCATAAGACCGACTTCTGCTGCATCCGACAACGAGCGATTCTCTTAATGATGGATTCTATGTCCTACACCACATCTTTGGAGTACCAGCGGGATCACGAGAACCTTCACATGGCACCTAGATCTAGCGATGCCCATATTACGCAATGGGCAAAGGACATAGGAGATATCGAGGATCATCGACTTGAGCTGAGTTCTATAACATCCCGGCGAACTTGCCCAAATCATCATGAATGAGGTCGTCGGAAAAACAGGGATGTTCCATGCGAAGGACAAATGTCGGCGGGAAGGCGTCCGAACATGGATAGCCTCTCGGCGTCTCGACATGAAGCCTTTCACAAAGCTCGATGACTATCTCACGACTTGGATGGATGGCACGACATCTTTGGAGTGATTGTCGATATATGACAATGTGTCCGTTTAGTCCATAGTTTCTTTTATGACAAAACTTTGAGTTATGCGGTGAAACTTTATTTGTGATGTAATTAAACCGTCCTCCTCGACTAGCGAAAATCACTCTAGTTAATTAGGTCATTTAGATGCGATGAACTTTGTTATTTATGCTTATGATATGTTGTTTCTATTTTGCCAAGTCTGTCTCTTTGCGTTGCTCAACTATATATGTTGCATATCATCGACTCATGTGCGATGCAGGTGCATAGATCATAAATGGCGAAGAAGTGCTTTCGCCGAGAGTATATATCGACAAGTGGCGGAGTGAAAGGCCAAGGTGTACGGTTTTCGGTTTCGGCGACCTGTGATACTTAGTTTAGGTTCACGCTAATGCGAGAGAGGATCTGAACTCATGCACTCAAAGTGATAGCTATTCTCATGTATATCATTGTTTAGATGGATGACGATGTATTTGCAAGTGTCGAGACTTGTATCGCTATTTTGAGATTGATGGCGAGATCGAGACCACTTTGTGTTGGATGATGATTATGATGATGACATGATTTGATGAGACTAATTGTATGTATATGCTATGATTACATTTGTATGTGGATGATATGCTAAAGATTATTGTATAAAGCCTATTCAAATGCAAAACAAATAAAAAACAAATCTGCGGGGAAAAAACTAATAAAACTAGTAGTAGCGAGGGGATTTAGCGATGGCGCCGGCTTACGATGGCGCTTACACCAAAGCAGCGCTGCAGCTAATACCGATGGCGCCCTTTTCTAAACAGCTGCAGCAATTTCGTAATGTAGCGATGGCGTGTGTCAACCGCGCTCTTGCTACGTTAAACTATAGCGCCTTATTAATAACACCGGTACTGCGCTCTTGAGGGTGCCCAAACCTGCTTGCTGCTGCTGGGCTTTTCCTAGTAGTGTGCGATCAAAAAGTGCTGCATTATTTATGAAAAGAAAGTACGCTAGTAAGGCGGACTGATACAAATAGTCTTGATAAGCAAGGGGTTTGGACTAAGGAAACATGTCCCCCTCGGGGATGAGCTGCGAACTTGGTGTATATAATCAAATTTAATGCTCGTAATTGAGACCACACAGATATTCGTTTGCAGCCTTCTTTAGTCACATTTGTTGCATCGTGAGTTCGGCGGAGTTCGCCGCCGGACAGGGGCTTCAGTTGTGAGTCTGTATGCGTAAAGAGGAAAAATAAAAAATATAAAAAAGGGGGCACACTTGCGAGCCCCGGTGTGAATCTAACAGCATCTGGATCCGTTCGATCGTGCCCCCTCCCTGTGCCCATGGTATCTCCAAAGCGTAATGATGTGCTGCGGTGTTATTATTTGCGATCATGCGTGGGCGAGGTTGGGCCCGCATTACTCGCATGCTCGATCGCGCTAGGTAGTCTTGGTTGGTATTGCTTGAGCGCATTTTCTTGTATCCGGCTGTTTAACGGCGGTTGGAAAATGCCTTAGAAGGCTCCTCTGTACTTACGCGAGAGCATTGTATGTTCCTCCGTTCGGAGGGCATTCAATATTCCCATTGACCGTGATGACTCCACGAGGGCTGGCATCTTGAGCTTTAGGTATGCATAATGCGGCACGCGTTGAATTTTGCAAGCAGCGGTTAAGTCCGCGAGCGTGATAGCCGCTGCGAAGCGGGACTATATCGAAGATTAACTCTTCGCTCGGAGTATCAGGGGATCGAAGACCACTTCGGTGAGATTGAGCCTATCACGGTTGGCTTCCACTCTGGTATGACACCTTTAAAGGTTGTCTTTGCGAGTTTAATCCTTGATGGGTCTATGCCCATTTTGCACACTATATCCTAATAAAGCAGGTTCGAGGCTACTGCGCGTCCATCGAGGACTCTCGAGGTGAAATCCATCGGCGATTGGGTCTAAAACCAATGCGGCAAATCCGCCATAGCCTATCTGGTCGGATGGTCTCTTCGATCGAAAGTGATCGGACAAGAGGACCATGGATTGAACTTGGCGGCAGCTCCATCGCATAACGTCCTTAGTGCGCGTTTCCTCTCCCTCTTGGGTATGTGGGTCGCGTATATCATATTCACCGTC
>JAHHZJ010001936.1:0-98709 GCA_021437245.1 Aegilops speltoides
AGAGTGTTGATGACCGACACGTAAGCACACCAAGGATTCAACAACTATGGAAATCACTTGGCACCCCATAGCGGTGAGTAATAGTCCTGAGCGGGTCGAAATTAGCCAAAGCTGTGAGTGTTGTGATGGACACGTCGCGCATCCGTGGATCGTCGGTCGAGTAATCACTCTGGGACCCCAAAGCGGTGAGTAATAGTCCACGAAGCGGACCAGAAATTGGCCCAATTGGTGAGTGTTGATGACCGACAACGTCGCACGCGGGGTTCATCAATCATGGAAATCACTTGGGACCACAAAAAATAGTAATAGTGCAAAAAGCGGGTCAAAATCATTTAAGCTGCGAGTCTTGCGAAAAACACGTAAGCACACCTTGGGGTTCGACAACCATGGAAATCGCTTTGGGACCCCATAGCGGTGAGTAATAGTCCACAAGCAGGTGAGAATCGACAAAAACTACATTTGTTGATGACCTACTGCGTAAAGCGCTTGCGATGCGTCAATCGTGGAAATCACTCAGGATCAAAAACAATGAGTAATAGTGTATAAAGCGGACCAGAATCGACCAAAACTAGGGTGTTGATGGTGATCGTAAAGGCGCACCTTGAGGTTCAACATCTATAAATCCCTTGGCACCCCAAAGCGATGAGTAATAGTCCATGGCGAGGTCAAAATTGTCCAATCTGTGAGTGTTGCGGCGGACACGTAAACGCATCCGGGATCGCCGGTCGAGAAATCGCCCGGGACCCAAGCGATGAGTAATAGTCCACGAAAGCGGACGAATTGGCCCAAATTGTGAGTGTTGATGGCCCGTACGTCGCGCACCCGGGGGTTCGTAAATCATGGAAATCACTTTGGGACCAAAAATTGAGTAATAGTCCAAAAGCAGGCGAGAATCGGCCAAACTCGAGTCTTGGCGACCAACACTGTCAGCACACCTTGGGGTTCTACAACCATGGAAATTGCTTTGGGACCCCCAAAGCGATGAGTTATAGTCCACAAAATAGGTCGAATCCACAAAAAACGGGAGTGTTGATGGCCGAAACCGTAAGCATACTGCGCTTGAGGTTAAATCAAATGGAAATCACTCAGGACCCCAAAGCGATGAGTAATAGTCCACGGAAAAGGGCCCTAATCGGTCAAATTTGTGAGTGTTGATAGACCAGAACGTAAAAGCGCACCTTGGGTTCAACAACTATAAATCACTTCAGCACCCCAAAGCGGTGAGTAATAGTCCACGAACCGGAGGTCGATTAAGTGGCCCAGCTGTGAGTGTTGACAGCCGGACACGTAAGCGGAACCGAGGATTATCAGTCTAGAAATCGCTATGGGACCCAAAACAGTGAGTAATATTCCACGAATCGGACAGAATTAGCCCAAATTGTGAGTATAGATGACCGACACGTGAGCGCACCCGGAGTTAAGTAAATTGTGGAAATCACTTGGGGACCACAAAAGCTGAGTAATATTCAAAAAGCGGGCTAGAATCGTCCCAAGCTGCGAGTCTTGACGATCAACATGTATGCACACCTTGGGGTTCGACAACCATGAAAATCGCTTTGGGACCCAAAAGGTGAGTAATAGTCCACGAAGCAGGTCAGAATCCACAAAACTGCAGTATTGATGGCCGACCGTAAACACACCACGAGGTTTGTCAATAGTGTAAATCACTTGGGACCCCAAAACAGTGAGTTAGTCCAGGAAACGGGCCAGAATCGGCCAAAACTAAACGTGTTGATGATCGACATGTAAGCACACCTTGGATTCAACAACTATAAATCACTTCTTCACCCCAAAGCGGTGAGTAATAGTCCACGGGCGGGTGAGAATTGGCCAAAAGCTGTGAGTGTTGACAGCGGACACGTAAGCGCATCCGAGGAGCTTGATCGGAGGTAATCACTCTGGGACCCCAAAGCGGTGAGTAATAGTCCACGAAAGCAGGCGAAATTGGCCCCAAATTGTGAGTGTTGATGACCAAACCGTATCGCGCACCGAGGGTTCATCAATCATGGAAATCACTTCGGGACCACAAAAAATAGTAATAGTCCAAGAAACGGGCCAAAATCGGCCCTAACTGTGAGTCTTGACGAAAAAAAGGTAAGCACACCTTGGGGTTCGACAACCATGGAAATCGCTTTGGGACTCCAAAACAGTGAGTAATAGTCTGCGAAACGGGTCAAGATCGACAAAAACTACGAGTGTTGATGACCTCTGGCATAAGCGCTTTTGAGGTAAATCAATCATGGAAATCACTGGGACCCCAAAGCGGTGAGTAATAGTCCACGAAAGCGGGCGAGGTGGCCAAAACTAAAGTGTTGATGACCACGTAAAGGCGCACCTTGGGTTCAACAACTATAAATCACTTGGCACCCCAAAGCGATGAGTAATAGTCCTGAAGCGGGTCAGATTGTCCAATCTGTGTGTGTTGATAGCGGACACGTAAGCGCATCCGGGGATCGTCGTCGAGAAATCGCTCTCGGACCCCAAAGCGGTGAGTAATAGTCCACGAAGCGGACGAATTGGCCCAAATTGTGAGTGTTGATGACCAAACGTCGCGCACCCAGGGATTAGTCAATCGTGGAAATCACTTTGGGACCACAAAAGCTGAGTAATAGTCAAAAGCAGGCAAGAATAGGCCCTAACTTCGAGTTTGAAGACCAACACGTAAGCCTTGGGGTTCTACAACCATGGAAATTGCTTTGGGACCCCAAAGCGGTGAGTAATAGTCCCGAAGCAGGTGAGAATCCACAAAACCACGCAGTATTGATGACCAAACACGTAAATGCACCTAGGGTTAAATCAAGCGTGGAAATCACTTTGGGACCCCAAAGCGGTGAGTTAGTCCATGAAGCGGGCGAGAATCGTTAAAACCCATCGTAAGCACACCTTGAGATTCAACAACTATGAAATCCTTGGCACCCCAAAGCGGTGAGTAATAGTCCCGAAGCGGTGAAATTGGCCAAAGCTGTGAGTGTTGATGGCCGGACAAATAAGCGCATCCGGGGATCGTCGATCGAGAAATCACTCTGGGACCCCAAAGCGGTGAGTAATAGTCCATGAAACGGACCAGAATTGGCCCAAATTGTGAGTGTTGATGACCAACACGTAAACGCATCCCGGGGTTCGTCAATCGTGGAAATCACTTCCGGACCCAAAAACAGTGAGTAATAGTCCACAAAAAGGGCCAGAATCGGTGAAAAGGGCGAGTGTTGATGACCGACACGTAAGCGCACCTTGGGTTCAACAACTATAAATCACTTGGCACCCCAAAGCGGTGAGTAATAGTCCACGAACGGGTCGAGAATCGTAAAATTGTGAGTGTTGACGATGGACACGTAAAGCATAACCGAGGATTGTCAATCGAGGAAATCGCTATGGGACCCTAAATAGTGAGTAATAGTCCACGAAGCGGACTAGAATTGGCCCAAATTGTGAGTATAGATGACCGACACGTGAAGCGCATCCGGAGGTTAAGTCAATCATGGAAATCACGGGACCACAAATCTGAGTAATATTCAAAAGCGGGCCAAAATCATCCCAAAGCTGCGAGTCTTGACAACCAACACGTATGCACACCTTGAGGTTCGACAACCATGAAAATCGCTTTGGGACCCCAAAGCGGTGAGTAATAGTCCACGAAGCAGGTAGAATCCACAAAAACATGAGTATTGATGACCAAGCGAGTAGCAGCACCACAGGGTTTGTCAATCGTGGAAATCACTTGGGACCCCAAAATAGTGAGTTAGTCCATGAAGCAGGCGAGAATAGGCCAAAACTAAGAGTGTTGATGACCGACACGTAAGCACACCTTAGGATTCAACAACTATGGAAATCACTTGGCACCCCAAAGCGGTGAGTAATAGTCCCCTAAGCGGGTCAGAATTGGCAAAAAGCTGTGAGTGTTGAGCGAGACACATAAATGTATCCAGGATCGTCGGTCGAGAAATCACTCTGGGACCCCAAAGCGGTGAGTAATAGTCCACAAGCAGACCGAATTGGCCCAAATTGTGTGTGTTGATGACCCGACACGTCGCGCACCCGGGGTTCATCAATCATGAAATCACTTGGGACCACAAAATTAGTAATAGTGCAAGAAACAGGTCAAAATCGGCATTTAAGCTGCGAGTCTTGACGAAAAACACGTAAGCACACCTTGGGGTTCGACAACCATGGAAATCGCTTTGGGACCCCATAGCGGTGAGTAATAGTCCACGAAGCAGGTTAGGATCGACAAAAACGCGAGTGTTGATGACCTACATGTAAGCGCACCACAGGGATCTCAATCGTGGAAATCACTCAGGGACCCAAAACAATGAGTAATAGTCCATGAAACGGGCCAGAATCGGCCAAAACTAAGAGTGTTGATGACCGACACGTAAACACACCACAGGGTTCAACAACTATAAATCACTTGACACCCCAAAATGATGAGTAATAGTCCACGAAGCGGTCAAACTTGTCCAATCTGTGAGTGTTGACAGCGGACACGTAAGCGCATCCGGGGATCGTCGATCGAGAAATCATACAGGACCCCAAAGCGGTGAGTAATAGTCCACAAGCGGACGAGAATTGGCCAAAGCTGTGAGTGTTGATGGCGGACACGTAAGCGGAACCGAGGATTGTCGATCGAGAAATCGCTATGGGACCCAAAACTTGAGTAATAGTTCACGAAGCGGACGGAATTAGCCCAAATTGTGAGTATAGATGGACGAAGCGTGAAGCAATATTTGAGTTCATCAATCGTGGAAATCACTTAGGACCACGGCTGAGTAATACTCAAAAGCGGGCAGAATCGTCCCAACTGCGACTCTTGGCGACCAACATGTATGCACACCTTGGGGTTAGACAACCATGAAAATCGCTTTGGGACCCCAAAGCGGTGAGTAATAGTCCACAAGCGGGTCGAGAATCCACAAAAACCGCAGTATTGATGGCCGACACATAAATGCACCACAGGGTTCGTCAATCGTGGAAATCACTTGGGACCCCAAAGCGGTGAGTTAGTCCATGAAAGCAGGCGAGAATCGGCCAATGGCAGGAAGTGTTGATGGCCGACCGTAAGCACACCTTGGGACTCAACAACTCTGAAATCACTTGACACCCCAAAGCGGTGAGCAATAGTCCCAAAGCGTCAAAATGGCCAAAAGTGTGAGTGTTGACAGCGGACACGTAAGCGCATCCGGGGATCGTCGATCGAGAAATCGCTCTGGGACCCCAAAGCGGTGAGTAATAGTCCACGAAAGCGGACCAGAATTAGCCCAAATTGTGAGTGTTGATGACCCGGCGCGTCGCGCACCCTGGGTTCGTCAATCGTGGAAATCTTGGGACCACAAAACTGAGTAATAGTCAAAAGCAGGCAGAATCGGCTCAAACTACGAGTCTTGACGACCAACACATAAGCACACCTTGGGGTTCTAAAACCATGGAAATCGCTTTGGGACCCCAAAGCGATGAGTTATAGTCCACAAGCAGGTCGAATCCACAAAAACCGGGAGTGTTGATGACCAAACACGTCGCGCACCCGGGGTTCGTCAATCGTGGAAATCACTCCGGGACCCCAAAACAGTGAGTAATAGTCCACGGAAAGGGCTAGAATCGGTCAAATTTGTGAGTGTTGATGACAGACACGTAAGTGCACCTTGGGTTCAACAACTATAAATCACTTTGGCACCCCAAAGCGGTGAGTAATAGTCCACGAACGGGTCAGAATTAGCCAAAAGCTGTGAGTGTTGACAGCGGACACGTAAGCGGAACCCGTGGATTGTCGATCGAGAAATCGCTATGGGACCCAAAACACTAAGTAATAGTCCATGAAAGCGGACCAGAATTGGCCCAAATTGTGAGTATAGATGACCAACACGTGGCGCACCTCGGAGTTAAGTCAATCGTGGAAATCACTTGGGACCACAAAAGCTGAGTAATATTCAAAGCGGGCGAGAATCGTCCCAACTGCGAGTCTTGGCGACCAACATGTATACACACCTTGGTGTTCGACAACCATGAAAATCGCTTTGGGACCCCAAAGCGGTGAGTAATAGTCCTGAAGCAGGTGAGAATCCACAAAAACATGAGTATTGATGATCGACACATAAATGCACCACAGGGTTCGTCAATCGTGGAAATCACCGGGACCCCAAAGCAGTGATTTAGTCCATGAAGCGGGCGAGAATCGGCCTAAGCGAGAGTGTTGATGACGAAGCGTAAGCACACCTTGGGACTCAACAACTATGGAAATCCTTGGCACCCTAAAGCGGTGAGTAATAGTCCATGAAGCGGGTCGAATTGGCCAAAGCTGTGAGTGTTGGAGCGGACACGTAAGCGTATCGAGGATCGTCAATGAGAAATCTGCTGGGACCCCAAAGCGGTGAGTAATAGTCCACGAAGCGGACCAGAATTGGCCCAAATTGTGAGTGTTGATGACCCGACTAAATGCGCGCACCGGGGTTCATCAATCATAGAAATCACTTCGGGACCACAAAAATTAGTAATGGTCCAAGAAACGGGCCATAATCGGCCCAAACTACGAGTCTTGACGACCAACACGTAAGCACACCTTGGGGTTCGACAACCATTGAAATCGGTTTGGGACCCCAAAACCATGAGTAATAGTCCACGTAACGGGTCAGAACCGACCAAAACCGCGAGTGTTGATGACCTACACATAAACGCACCCCGGGGTTGTCAATCGTGGAAATCACTCCGGGACCCCAAAACAGTGAGTAATAGTCCACGAAACGGGCCAGAATCGGCCAAAACTAAGAGTGTTGATGACCGACCGCGTGGCGCACCTTAGGGTTCAACAACTATGGAAATCCTTGGCACCCCAAAGCGATGAGCAATAGTCCACAAGCGGGTCAAAATTGTTTATCTGTGAGTGTTGGCGGACACGTAAGCGCATCACGGGGATCGTCGATCGAGAAATCGCTCTGGGGCGTAAAGCGGTGAGTAATAGTCCACGAAGCGGACCAGAATTGGCCCAAATTGTGAGTGTTGATGACCAAACGCGTCGCGCACCCGGGGTTCGTCAATCGTAGAAATCACTTTGGTACCACAAAAGCTGAGTAATAGTCAAGAAGGGCAGAATCGGCCCAAACTACGAGTCTTGACGACCAACCGTAAGCACACCTTGGGGTTCTACAACCATGGAAATCGCTTTGGGACCCCAAAGCGATGAGTAATAGTCCACGAAACGGGTCAGAATCAACAAAAAACAGGAGTGTTGATGACCGACACGTAAACGCACGCCGGGGTTCGTCAATCGTGGAAATCACTCCGGGACCCCAAAACAGTGAGTAATAGTCCACGGAAAGGGCCAGAATCGGTCAAAGCTGTGAGTGTTGATAGCCAGACACGTAAGCGCACCTTGGGTTCAACAACTATGGAAATCCTTCGGCACCCCAAAGCGGTGAGTAATAGTCCACGAACGGGTCAGAATTAGCCAAAAGCTGTGAGTGTTGATGACGGACACGTCAGCGGAACCGAGGATTGTCGATCGAGAAATCGTTATGGGACCCAAAACAGTGAGTAAAGTCCACGAAATGGACGGAATTGGCACATTTGGTGAGTATAGATGACCGAAAACGTGAGCGCACCCGGAGTTAAGTCAATCATGGAAATCACTTCGGACCACAAAAATGAGTAATATTCAAAAAGCGGGCAGAATCGTCCCAACCTGCGAGTCTTGACGACCAACATGTATGCCCACCTTGGGGTTCGACAACCATGAAAATCACTTTGGGACCCCAAAACGGTGAGTAATAGTCCACAAAATGGGTCAGAATGCACAAAAACATGAGCATTGATGGCCGAAACCGTAAATACACCACAGGTTAGTCAATCGTGGAAATCACTTTGGGACCCCAAAGCGGTGAGTTAGTCCATGAAGCGGGCGAGAATCATTAAAAGCGAGAAGTGTTGATGACCGACCGTAAGCACACCTTAGGATTCAACAACTATAAATCACTTGGCACCCCAAAGCGGTGAGTAATAGTCCACGAAGTGGAAGTCGAGAATTAGCAAAAGCTGTGAGTGTTAGCGGCCAGACGCGTAAGCGCATCCGAGGGATCGTCGGTCGAGAAATCACTCTGGGACCCCAAAGCGGTGAGTAATAGTCCACGAAGCGGACGAGAATTGGCCCAAATTGTGAGTGTTGATAGCAAACCGTAAATGCACCGGGGTTCGTCAATCATGGAAATCACTTAGGACCAAAGCAGTGAGTAATAGTCCATGAAAAGGGCTAGAATCGGCCAAAAGTCACGAGTGTTGATGACCCAACACGTAAGCGCACCTTGGGTTCAACAACTATGAAATCCTTGGCACCCAAAATGGTGAGTAATAGTCCCGAACGGGTCAGAATTAGCCAAAAGCGTGAGTGTTCTGACGGACACGTAAACACAACCGAGGATTGTCGATCGAGGAAATCGCTATAGGACCAAAGCAGTGAGTAATTATCCACGAAGCGGACAAGAATTGGCCCAAATTGTGAGTATGGATGACCGACATGTGAGCGCACCGGGGTTAAATCAATCGTGAAATCACTTGGGACCACAAAACTGACTAATATTCAAAAGCGGGCGAGAATCGTCCCAAGCTGCGAGTCTTGACGACCAACACGTATATGCACACCTTGGGGTTCGACAACCATGAAAATCGCTTTGGGACCCCAAAACGGTGAGTAATAGTCCACGAAACACGCCAGAATCCACAAAAACCGCGAGTATTGATGACCGACACGTAAACGCACATTGGGGTCCGTCAATCATGGAAATCAATTCGGGACCACAAAGCGGTGAGTTAGTCCATGAAGCGGGCGAGAATCTGCAAAAGCTGAGAGTGTTGATGGCCAAAGCGTAAGCACACCTTAGGATTCAACAACTATGAAATCCTTGGCACCCCAAAGCGATGAGTAATAGTCCACGAAGCGGGTCAGAATTGGCCAAAGCTGTGAGTGTTGACAGCGGACACGTAAATGTTTCCCGAGGTTGTCGATCGAAGAAATCACTCTGGGACCCCAAAGCGGTGAGTAATAGTCCATAAAGCGGACCAAATTGCCACAAATTGTGAGTGTTGATGGCCAAGCACGTAAGCGCACCCGGGGTTAAATCAATCGTGGAAATCACTTGGACCACAAAACTGAGTAATAGTCAAATGCGGGCAGAATCGGCCCAAACTGCGAGATCTTGACGACCAACACGTATACACACCTTGGGGTTCGACAACCATGGAAATCGGTTTGGGACCCCAAAGCGGTGAGTAATAGTCCACAAGCGGACCAGAATTGGCCCAAATTGTGAGTGTTGATGACCGACACGTAGCGCAGGGGCTCCTCAATCGTGGAAATCACTTCCGGACCCAGCAGTGAGTAATAGTCCACGAAAAGGCTAGAATCGGCCAAAAGTGTGAGTGTTGATGGCCCGACACATAAGCGCACCTTGGGTTCAACAACTATGGAAATCACTTGGCACCCCAAAGCGGTGAGTAATAGTCCACGAACGGGTCAGAATTAGCCAAAACTATGAGTGTTGACGACGGACACGTAAGCATAACCCGAGGATTGTTAGTCGAGAAATCACTATGGGACCCAAAAGCGGTGAGTAATAGTCCACGAAATGGACGAGAATAGGCCCAAATTGTGAGTATAGATGGCCGACCGTGAAGCGCACCCGGAGTTCGTCAATCATAGAAATCACTTCGGGACCACAAAACTGAGTAATATTCCAAGAAACGGGCCAGAATCGTCCCAAACTGCGAGTCTTGACGACAAACACATATGCACACCTTGGGGTTCGACAACCATGAAAATCGCCTTGGGACCCCAAAACGGTGAGTAATAGTCCACGAAACGGGTCAGAATCCATAGAAACCGCGAGTATTGATGACCGACACGTAAACGCACATTGGGGTTCGTCAATCGTGTAAATCATTTCGGGACCCTAAAACACTGAGTTAGTCCATGAAACGGGCCAGAATTGGAAAAAACTAAGAGTGTTCATGACCGACACGTAAGCACACCTTGGGATTCAACAACTATGGAAATCACTTCGGCACCCCAAAACAGTGAGTAATGGTCCATGAAGCGGGTCAGAATTGGCCAAAACTTTGAGTGTTTGACGGACACGTAAGCGCATCCGGGGATTGTCGATTGAGAAATCACTCTGGGGCCCCAAAGCGGTGAGTAATAGTCCGAAAGCAGACGAATTGGCCCAAATTGTGAGTGTTGATGACCGACACGTCGCGCACCCGGGGTTCATCAATCATGGAAATCACTTTGGGACCACAAAACTAGTAATAGTCAAAGCAGGCGAAATTGGCCCAAACTACGAGTCTTGACGACCAACACGTAAGCACACCTTGGGGTTCGACAACCATGAAAATCGCTTTGGGACCCTAAAACGGTGAGTTATAGTCCACGAAACGGGTCAGAATCGACAAAAACCACGAGTGTTGATGCCGACATATAGCGCACCCGGGGTGCGTCAATCGTGAAATCACTCAGGGACCCCAAAGCGGTGAGTAATAGTCCATGAAATGGGCGAGAATCGGCCAAAACTAAAGTGTTGATGACCGACACGTAAGCACACCTTAGGATTCAACAACTATGAAATCACTTGACACGCCAAAATGGTGAGTAATAGTCCACAAGCGGGACAGAATTGGCCAATATTGTGAGTGTTGATGGCGGACACGTAAGCGCATTCGAGGATCGTTAGTCGAGAAATAGTTACAGGACCCCAAAACAATGGTAATATTCCATAAAGCGGACCAGAATTGGCCCAAATTGTGAGTGTTGATGACCGGCACGTAAGCGCACCCGGGGTTTGTCAATCGTGAAATCACTTGGGACCACAAAAGCTGAGTAATAGTCAAAAAGCGGGCGAATCGGCCCAAAGCTGCAGTCTTGACGACCAACACGTATGCACACCTTGGGGGTTCGACAACCATGGAAATCGCTTTGGGACCCCAAAACGTTGAGTACTAGTCCATGAAACGGGTTAGAATCCACAAAAACCGTGAGCTTTGATGTCTGACATGTAAATGCACCCCGGGGTCGTCAATCGTGGAAATCACTCCGGGACCCCAAAACAGTGAGTAATAGTCCATGAAATAGGCCAGAATCGGCCAAAACTAAGAGTGTTGATGAGCGACACGTAAGCGCACTTTGGGGTTCAACAACTATGGAAATCACTTCGGCACCCAAAAACGGTGAGTAATAGTCCACGAAGCGGGTCAGAATTGGCTAAAACTATGAGTGTTGATGACGGACACGTAAACGCATCTCGGAGATCGTCGATCGAGAAATCGCTGGGACCCCAAAGCGGTGAGTAATAGTCCACAAGCGGACCAGAATTGGCCCAAATAGTGAGTGTTGATGGCGACACGTAAAGCGCACCGGGGTTCGTCAATCGTGGAAATCACTTGCGACCACAAAGCGAGTAGTAGTCAAAAGCGGGCAAGAATAGGCCCAAACTATGAGTCTTGACGACCAACACGTAAGCACAACTTGTGGTTCTACAACCATGGAAATCGCTTTGGGACCCCCAAAACCGTGAGTAATACTCCACGAAACGGGTCATGATCCACAAAAACCGGGAGAGTTGAGGACCGACACGTAAGCGCACCCCAGGGTTCGTCAATCGTGGAAATCACCCGGGACCCCAAAACAGTGAGTAATAGTCCACGGAAAGGGCCAGAATTGGCCAAAACTATGAGTGTTGATGACCGACACATAAGCGCACCTTGGGTTCAACAACTATAAATCACTTGACCCCAAAGCGGTGAGTAATAGTACCGAACGGGTCGAATTAGCCAAAAGCTGCGAGTGTTGATGACGGACACATAAATGCAACCGAGGATTGTCGATCGAGCAAATCGCTATGGGACCCAAAACAGTGAGTAATAGTCCACGAAGCGGACCAGAATTAGCCCAAATTGTGAGTATAGATGAGCGACACATGAGCGCACCGGAGTTAAATCAACGTGGAAATCACTTTGGGACCACAAAAGCTGAGTAATATTCAAAAGCGGGCGAGAATCGTCCCAAACTGCTAGTCTTGACGACCAACACGTATACACACCTTGGGGTTCGACAACCATGAAAATCGCTTTGGGACCCCAAAACGGTGAGTAATAGTCCACAAAACGGGTGAGAATCCACAAAAACAGCGAGAATTGATAACCGACACGTAAACGCACCCTGGGTTCGTCAGTGGTGGAAATCATTTCGGGACCCCAAAACATTGAGCTAGTCCATGAAACGGGCCAGAATCGGCCAAAACTAATAGTGTTGATGACCGACACGTAAGCACATCTTGGGATACAACAACTATAAATCCTTGGCACCCGAAGCGGTGAGTAATAGTCCATGAAGTGGAATTGAGAAAAGCTGTGAGTGTTGACAGCGGACACGTAAGCGCATCCGGGGATCGTCGATCGAAATCGCTTTGGGACCCCAAAGCGGTGAGTAATAGTCCATAAACGGACCAGAATTGGCCCAAGTTGTGAGTGTAGATGGCCGACCGTCGCGCACCGGGGTTCGTTAATCGTGAAATCACTTGGGGACCCCAAAGCAGTCGTCAAGAAAGCAGGCGAGAATCGGCGGAAACTGTGAGTCTTGATGACAAACACGTATGCACACCTTGGGGTTCGACAACCATGGAAATCGCTTTGGGACACCCAAAACGGTGAGTAATAGTCCACGAAATGGGTCAGAATCGACAAAACCATGAGTGTTGATGACCGACATATAAGCGCACCAGGGGTTCATCAATCATGAAATCACTTCGCACCCAAAAAGTGAGTAATAATCCACGAAAAGGGCGAGAATCGGCCAAAACTACAGTGTTGATGACCGAAACATAAGCGCACATTGGGGTTCAAGAACTATGGAAATCACTTGACGCATAAAATGGTGAGTAATAGTACGGACCGGGTCAGAATTAGCCAAAAGCTGTGAGTGTTGACGCGGACACGTAGCGCATCCGAGGATCGTCGGTCGAGAAATCGCTCGAGGGACCCCAAAGCGGTGAGTAATAGTCCATGAAGCGGACCAGAATTGGCCCAGGTTGTGAGTGTAGATGACCAAACCGTAAGCGCCCGGGTTCTTCAATCGTGGAAATCACTTGAGGACAAAAGCGAGTAATAGTCCAGAAAGCAGGCGAGAATCGGCGAAGCTGCAGTCTTGACGACCAACACGTATGCACACCTTGGAGTTCAACAACTCGGAAATCACTTGACAACTCGTAGCGGTGAGTAATAGTCCACGAAGCGGGTCAGAATTGGCCAAAGCTGTGAGTGTTGATGGCAGACGCGTAAACACATCCGAGGATTGTCGATCGAGAAATAAATCACAGGACCAACACGATGAGTAATAGTCCACGAAGCGGACGAGAATTGGCTCAAATTGTGAGTGTAGATGACCGACACGTAAAAGTCACCCGGGGTTCATCAATCATGGAAATCACTTTGGGGCCCAAAAGCTGAGTAATACTCAAAAGCAGGCAGAATCGGCCCAAGCGGCGATTCTTGACGACCAACTGTAAGCACATCTTGGGGTTCGACAACCATGGAAATTGCTTTGGGACCCCAAAGCGGTGAGTAATAGTCCATGAAGCAGGTTAGAATCGACAAAAACATGAGTGTTGATGACCAAACGCGTAAATGCACCAGGAGTTCATCAATTTTGGAAATCACTCCGATTACCTTAAAGCGGTGAGTAATAGTCCACGAAGCGGTCGAGAATCGACAAAAACATGAGTGTTGATGACCGACACATAAGCGCACCTTAGGGTTCAACAAGCTGTGAAATCACTTGACACCGAGCGGTGGGTAATAGTCCATGAAGCGGGTCGAATTGGACTAAACTGTGAGTGTTGATGAGTGACACGTAAGCGCACCTTGGGGTTCAACAACTATGGATATCGCTTAGGGACCCAAAAACGGTGTGTAATAGTCCATGAAGCGGGTCAGTATTGGCCAAAACTGTGAGTGTTGACCACGGACACGTAAACGCACCCTAGGGATCATCAATCGTGCAAATAATTCTAGGACCCCAAAACGGTGAGTAGTAGTCCACGAAACAGACCAGAATTGGCCCAAATTGTGATTGTTGATGAGTGACGCATAAACGCACGGGGTTCGTCAATCGTGGAAATCACTTCGGGACCACAAAACTGAGTAATAGTCCGAGAAACATGCCAGAATCAGCCCAAACTGCCAGTCTTGACGACCAACACATAATCACACATTGGGATTCGACAACCATGGAAATCGCTTTGGGACCCCAAAACGGTGAGTAATAGTCCACGAAACTGGTCAGAACCGACAAAAACCGCGAGTGATGATGACCGACACGTAAACGCACCCCGCGGTTCGTCAATCGTGGAAATCACTTGCGGACCCCAAAGCAGTGAGTAATAATCCATGAAATGGGCCAGAATCGGCCAAAACTGCAAGTGTTGATGACCGACACGTAAGCGCACCATGGGGTTCAACATCTACGGAAATCACTTCGGCACCTTAAAACGGTGAGTAACAGTCCACGAAGCGGGTGAGTTAGCCAAAAGCGTGTGTGTTGACAGCGGACCGTAAACTCATCCGAGGATCGTCGATCGAGAAATCGTCACAGGACCCCAAAGCTGTGAATAATAGTCCATAAAGCGGACGAAGTGGCCAAATTGTGAGTCTAGATGGTAACGCGTAAATGCACCCCAAGGTTCGTCAATCGTGAAATCACTTGAGACGACAAAAGCTGAGTAATAGTCAAAAAGCGGGCGAGAATCGGCCCAAAGCTGCAGTCTTGAGGACCAACACATATCCAGACAGGGTTCCACAACCATGGAAATCGCTTTGGGCCCCAAAATGGTTATAATAGTCCATGAAGCAGGTCAAAATCAACAAAAACATGAGTGTTGATGACCGACACATAAACGCACCGGGGTTCTCAATCGTGGAAATCACTTCGGACCCCAAAGCGGTGAGTAATAATCCACGAAATGGGCGAATCGCCAAAGCTGCAAGTGTTGATGGTGACGAAAGTGCACCTTGGGATTCAACAACTACGAAATCACTTGGGCACCTTAAAGCGGTGATTAATAGTCCATGAAGCGGGTTAGAATTGGCCAAAGCTGTGAGTGTTGACAGCGGACCGTAAACTCATCCGGGGATTGTCGATCGAGAAATCGATCTGGGACCCCAAATCTGTGAGTAATAGTCCATGAAGCGGACGAAGTGGCCCAAATAGTGAGTGTAGATGACCAAACGCGTCGCGCACCCGAGGTTAAATCAATCGTGGTAATCACTTGAGACGACAAAAGCTGAGTAATAGTCAAAAAGCGGGCGAGAATCATTAAGCTGTGAGTCTTAACGACCAACACGTATGCACACCTTGGGGTTCGACAACCATGGAAATCTCTTTGGGACCCCAAAGCGGTGAAGAATAGTCTCTGAAACAGGCGAATCGACCAAAACTGCAAGTGTTGATGGTGACATGTAAGCACACCTTGAGGGTTCAACAACGGCGGAAATCACTTGGCACCTCAAAGCGGTGAGTAATAGTCCTGAAGCGGGTCAAACTTGGCAGCGTGAGTGTTGCAGACAGACACGTAAATGCATCGAGGAATGTCGGTTGAGAAATCATCACAGGACCCCAAAGCGGTGAGTAATAGTCCGTGAAGCGGACCAGAATTAGCTCAAATTGTGAGTGTAGATGATCGACACGTAAACGCAACCCGGGGTTCGTCAATTGTGGAAATCACTTTGGGACGACAAAAACTGAGTAATAGTCCAAGAAACGGGCCAGAATCGGCCGAAACTGCGAGTCTTGACGACCAACACATATGCACACCTTGAGGTTCGACAACCATGGAAATCGCTTTGGGACCCCAAAACAGTGAATAATAGTCCACGAAATGGGTCAGAATCCACAAAAACCAGAAGTGTTGAAGTCCGACACGTAAATAAACCCCGGGGTTCGTCAATCGTGGAAATCACTCCGGGACACCAAAACAGTGAGTAATAGTCCATGAAAAGTGCCAGAATTGGCTAGAACTGCGAGTGTTGATGACCGACACATAACCGCACCTTGGGGTTTAACAACTACGGAAATCACTTAGGCACCCCAAAACGGTAAGTAATAGTCCATGAAGCGGGCGAATTGGCCAAAGCTGTGAGTGTTGATGACGGACCGTAAACTCATCAAGGGATCGTCGATCGAGAAATTGCTCTGGGGCGTAAGCGGTGAGTAATATTCCACGAAGCGGACTAGAATTAGCCCAAATTGTGAGTGTTGATGACCAACACGTAAACCCACCCCGGGGTTCGTCAATTGTGGAAATCACTTCAGGACCACAAAACTAAGTAATAGTCCAAAAAGGGCCAGAATCGTCCCAAACTGCGAGTCTTGATGACAACGCGTATGCACAACAGGGTTCGACAACCATGGAAATCACTTTGGGAGCCCAAAGCGGTGAGTAATAGTCCACAAGCAGGTGAGAATCCACAAAAACCATGGCGTGAGCGCAGACCGGGGTTAAATCAATTGTGAAATCACTCAGGACCCCAAAACAGTTAGTAATAGTCCATGAAGCAGGTCAGAATAGGCCAAAACTGTGAGTGTTGATGATGGACACGTAAACGCACCCTAGGGATCGTCAATCGTGGAAATTGCTCTCGGACCCGACAACGGTGAGTAATAGTCCATGAAACAGACCAAAATTGGCTCTAATTTTGAGTTTTAACGACGGACACGTAAACGCACCCCGGGGTTCATCAATCGTGGAAATCACTCCGGGACCCCAGAACAGCGAGTAATAGTCAAGAAAGCGGGTCGAGAATCGGCCAAAATTGCAGTGTTGATCAAACACATAAGTGCACCTTGAGGTTCAACAACTACCAAAATCACTTCGGCACCCCAAAACGGTGAGTAATAGTCCACGAAGCGGGTCAGAATTGGCCAAAATTGTGAGTGTTCACGAAGGACACGTAAACACATCCCGGGGATCGTTAGTCGAGGAAATCGCTCTGGCACACCAAAACAGTGAGTAATAGTCAAATTGTATTTGTTGATGGTATGCGTAAACACAACCGGGGTTAAGTCAATCGTGGAAATCACTTCGGGACCACAAAACTGAGTAATAGTCCAAGAAACGTGCCAAGATCGTCCCAAATTGCGAGTCTTGACGACCAACACGTAAGCACAACTTGGGGTTCGACAACCATGGTAATCGCTTTCAGACCCCAAAGCGGTGAGTAATAGTCCATTAAGCGGGTGGATCGACAAAAACGGGAGTGTTGATGACCGACACGTAAAAGCGCACCATGGGTTCGTCAATCGTGGAAATCACTCGGGACCCCAAAGCGGTAAGTAATAGTCAAAAGCGGGCGAAATTGGCCCCAAAGCTGCAGTCTTGATGACCGACACGTATGCACACCTTGGGGTTCGACAACTATAAAATCGCTACGGACGCCAAAGCGGTGAGTAATAGTCCATGAAGCGTGTCGAAATTGGCCAAAAGCTGTGAGTGTTGGCGGACAGACGCGTAAACACACCCTAAGGATAAATAAGCGTGGAAATCGCTTTGGGACCCCAAAGCGGTGAGTAATAGTCCACAAACCATACGAATTGGCCCAAATTGTGAGTGTTGATGGTGACACGTCGCGCACCCGGGATTCGTGAATCGTGGAAATCACTTGAGGACGACAAAGCGGAGTAATAGTCAAGAAATGGGCAGAAATCGGCCCAAGCTGCTAGTCTTGACGAGCGAACACGTATGCACACCTTGGGGTTCGACAACCATGGAAATCGCTTTGGGACCCCAAAGCGGTGAGTAATAGTCCCGCAAGCAGGTGAGAATCGACCAAAAACGCGAGTGTTGATGACCTACGTAAAGCGCGCGGGGTTTTCAATCGTGGAAATCACTCAGGAACCCAAAGCAGTGAGTAATAGTCCACAAGCGGGCGAGAATCGGCCAAAACTAAGAGTGTTGATGACCGACACGTAAAGCGCACCTTGAGGGTTCAACAACTATGAAATCCTTGGCACCCCAAAGCGATGAGCAATAGTCCACGAAGCGGGTCAAAATTGTCCAATCTTGGGAGTGTTGGCAGCGGACACGTAAACACATCCGGGGATCGTCGATCGAGAAATCCTCTGGGACCCCAAAGCGGTGAGTAATAGTCCATGAAAGCGGACAGAATTGGCCCAAATTGTGAGTGTTGATGACCGACACGTAAACGCACCCGGGGTTCGTCAATCGTGGAAATCACTTTGGGACCACAAAACTGAGTAATAGTCAAGAAAGCGGGCAAGAATCGGCCCAAACTACGAGTCTTGACGACCAACACGTAAGCACACCTTGGGGTTCTAAAACCATGGAAATCGCTTTGGGACCCCCAAAACGATGAGTTATAGTCCACGAAACGGGTCCGAATCCACAAAAACCGGGAGTGTTGATGACCAAACCGCGTAAGCATACGTCGGGGTTAAATCAATCATGGAAATCACTCCGGGACCCCAAAAAAGTGAGTAATAGTCCACGGAAAGGGCTAGAATCGGTCAAATTTGTGAGTGTTGATGACAGACACGTAAGTGCACCTTTGGGTTCAACAACTATGGAAATCACTTCGACACCCCAAAATGGTGAGTAATAGTCCACGAACCGGGTCAGAATTGGCCAAAACTGTGAGTGTTGACAGACGGACACGTAAGCGGAACCGAAGATTGTCGATCGAGAAATCGCTATGGGACACAAAACACTAAGTAATAGTCCACAAGCGGACCAGAATTGGCCCAAATTGTGAGTATAGATGACCGACCGTGAGCACACCTCGGGTTCACGAAGCAGGCAGAATCGGCCAAAAGAGAGTGTTGATGACCGACATGTAAGAACACCTTGGGACTCAACAACTATGGAAATTACTTTGGCACCCTAATACGGTGAGTAATAGTCCATGAAGTGGGTGAAATTGGCCAAAAGCTGTGAGTGTTAACGACGGACACGTAAGCGCATCCGGGGATCGTCGATCGAGAAATCACTCTGGGACCCCAAGGCGGTGAGTAATAGTCCACAAGCGGACCAGAATTGGCCCAGATTGTGAGTGTTGATGACCAAACGCGTCGCGCACCGGGGTTCGTCAATCGTGAAATCACTTCGGACCAGCGGTGAGTAATAGTCCACGAAAGGGCTAGAATCGGCCAAAAGTGCGAGTGTTGATGACCGACACGTAAGCGCACCTTGGGTTCAACAACTATAAATCACTTGGCACCCAGAATGGTGAGTAATAGTCCACGAACGGGTCGAATTAGCCAAAAGCTATAGTATTGACAGACGGACACGTAAGCGCAACCCGATGATTGTCGATCGAGAAATCGCTATGGGACCCAAAGCGGTGAGCAATAGTCCACGAAATGGGCGAATTGGCCCAAATTGTGAGTATAGATGACCGACACGTGAAGCGCACCGAAGTTAAGTCAATCGTGGAAATCACTTGGGACCACAAAAGCTGAGTAATATTCAAAAGCGGGCAAAATCGTCCCAAAGCTGCGAGTCTTGACGACCAACATGTATACACACCTTGGGGTTCGACAACCATGAAAATCGCTTTGGGACCCCAAAGCGGTGAGTGATAGTCCACAAGCGGGTCATAATCCACGAAACGCGAGTATTGATGACCGACCGTAGCGCACATTGGGGTTCGTCAATCATGGAAATCACCGGGACCCCAAAGCGGTGAGTTAGTCCATGAAGCGGGCGAGAATCGGCCAAAGCGAAAGTGTTGATGACGAAGCGTAAACACACCTTGGGATTCAACAACTATGGAAATCCTTGGCACCCCAAAGCGGTGAGTAATAGTCCATGAAGCGGGTCGAAATTGGCCAAAGCTGTGAGTGTTGGACGGACACGTAAGCGTATCGAGGATCGTCGATCGAGAAATCACTCTGGGACCCCAAAGCGGTGAGTAATAGTCCACGAAATGGACGAGAATTGGCCCAAATTGTGAGTGTTGATGACCAAACGCATCGCGCACCCGGGGTTCGTCAATCGTAGAAATCACTTTGGTATCACAAAAGCGAGTAATAGTCAAAAGCGGGCAAGAACCGCCCAAACTACGAGTCTTGACGACCAACACGTAAGCACACCTTGGGGTTCTACAACCATGGAAATCGCTTTGGGACCCCAAAGCGATGAGTAATAGTCCACAAGCAGGTGAGAATCCACAAAAAGCGGGAGTGTTGATGGCCAAACCATAAGCATACTTGCTTGGGTTAAGTCAATCGTGGAAATCACTCAGGACCCCAAAACAATGAGTAATAGTCCACGGAAAGGGCGAGAATCGGTCAAAAGCTGTGAGTGTTGATAGCCAGACACGTAAGCGCACCTTGGGTTCAATAACTATAAATCACTTGGCACCCCAAAGCGGTGACTAATAGTCCCTGAACGGGTTGAAATTGGCCAAAGCTGTGAGTGTTGACAGCGGACACGTAGGAACCGAGGATTGTCGATCGAGAAATCGCTATGGGACACAAAACACTAAGTAATAGTCCACGAAGCGGACGAGAATTGGCCCAAATTGTGAGTATAGATGGCCGAAACCGTGAGCACACCTCGGGTTCACAAGCAGGCGAGAATAAAAAGCGAGAGTGTTGATGACCGACATGTAAGAACACCTTGGGACTCAACAACTATGGAAATTACTTTGGCACCCCAATACGGTGAGTAATAGTCCATGAAGTGGGTGAAATTGGCCAAAAGCTGTGAGTGTTAGCAGCGGACACGTCGCGCATCCGGGGATCGTCGATCGAGAA
Source organism: Aegilops speltoides (assembly GCA_021437245.1). Taxonomy (NCBI): domain Eukaryota; kingdom Viridiplantae; phylum Streptophyta; class Magnoliopsida; order Poales; family Poaceae; genus Aegilops; species Aegilops speltoides. Next base: position 20,798 of record JAHHZJ010001936.1, read on the forward strand.
ATCACTCTGGGACCCCAAAGCGGTGAGTAATAGTCCACAAGCGGACCAGAATTGGCCCAGTTGTGAGTGTTGATGACAAACGCGTCGCGCACCCGGGGTTCGTCAATCGTGGAAATCACTTCGGACCAGCGGTGAGTAATAGTCCACGAAAGGGCTAGAATCGGCCAAAAGTGCAGTGTTGATGGCCGACACGTAAGCGCACCTTGGGTTCAACAACTATGAAATCACTTGGCACCCAAGAATGGTGAGTAATAGTCCACGAACGGGTCGAATTGGCCAAAACTATAGTATTGACGGCGGACACGTAAGCGCAACCCGATGATTGTCGATCGAGAAATCGCTATGGGACCCAAAGCAGTGAGCAATAGTCCACGAAATGGAGCAGAATTGGCCCAAATTGTGAGTATAGATGACCGACACGTGAACGCACCCCGAAGTTCGTCAATCGTGGAAATCACTTCGGGACCACAAAACTGAGTAATATTCCAAGAAACGGGCCAAAATCGTCCCAAACTGCGAGTCTTGACGACCAACATGTATGCACACCTTGGGGTTCGACAACCATGAAAATCGCTTTGGGACCCCAAAACGGTGAGTGATAGTCCACGAAACGGGTCATAATCCACAGAAACCGCGAGTATTGATGACCGACACGTAAACGCACATTGGGGTTCGTCAATCATGGAAATCACTTCGGGACCCCAAAACAGTGAGTTAGTCCATGAAACGGGCCAGAATCATTAAGCGGAAGTGTTGATGACGAAGCGTAAACACACCTTGGGATTCAACAACTATGAAATCCTTGGCACCCCAAAGCGGTGAGTAATAGTCCATGAAGCGGGTCAGAATTGGCCAAAGCTGTGAGTGTTGACGGCGGACACGTAAGCGTATCCGAGGATCGTCGATCGAGAAATCACTCTGGGACCCCAAAGCGGTGAGTAATAGTCCACGAAATGGACGAGAATTGGCCCAAATTGTGAGTGTTGATGACCAAACGCGTCGCGCACCCGGGGTTAAATCAATCGTAGAAATCACTTTGGTATCACAAAACTGAGTAATAGTCAAAAGCGGGCAGAACGCCCAAACTACGAGTCTTGACGACCAACACGTAAGCACACCTTGGGGTTCTACAACCATGGAAATCGCTTTGGGACCCCAAAGCGATGAGTAATAGTCCACAAGCGAGGTCAGAATCCACAAAAAGCAGGAGTGTTGATGGCCGAAACATAAGCGCACCTTGGGGTTACGTCAATCGTGGAAATCACTCGGGACCCCAAAACAATGAGTAATAGTCCACGGAAAGGGCGAGAATCGGTCAAAGCTGTGAGTGTTGATAGCCAGACACGTAAGCGCACCTTGGGTTCAATAACTATAAATCACTTGGCACCCCAAAGCGGTGACTAATAGTCCTGAACGGGTGAGAATTGGCCAAAGCTGTGAGTGTTGACAGCGGACACGTAAGCGGAACCGAGGTTGTCGATCGAGGAAATCGTTATGGGACCCAAAACAGTGAGTAAAGTCCACAAAATGGACGAGAATTGGCCCAATTTGTGAGTATAGATGACCGACACGTGAGCGCACCACAGGTTAAGTCAATCGTGGAAATCACTTCGGACCACAAGCTGAGTAATATTCAAGAAAGCGGGCAGAATCTTTAACTGCGAATCTTGGCGACCAACATGTATGCACACCTTGGGGTTCGATAACCATGAAAATCACTTTGGGACCCCAAAGCGGTGAGTAATAGTCCACAAGCAGGTGAGAATCCACAAAAACGCGAGCATTGATGGCCGACACGTAAATGCACCACAGGGTTCGTCAATCGTGGAAATCACTTGGGACCCCAAAGCGGTGAGTTAGTCCATGAAGCGGGCGAGAATCATGGCAAAAGTGAGTGATGATGACCGACCGTAAGCACACCTTGGGATTCAAAAACTATGGAAATCCTTGGCACCCCAAAACGGTGAGTAATAGTCCACGAAGTGGGTCAGAATTGGCAAAAACTGTGAATGCTAACGACGGACACGTAAACGCATCCCGGGGATCGTCAGTCGAGGAAATCACTCTGGGACCCCAAAACGGTGAGTAATAGTCCACGAAACGGACCAGAATTGGCCCAAATTGTGAGTGTTGATAACCGACACGTAAACGCACCCCGGGGTTCGTCAATCATGGAAATCACTTCCGGACCCGAAAACAGTGAGTAATAGTCCAAGAAAAGGGCTAGAATCGGCCAAAAGTGCGAGTGTTGATGGCCCGACCGTAAGCGCACCCGGGTTCAACAACTATAAATCACTTGGCACCCCAAAATGGTGAGTAATAGTCCACGAACGGGTCAGAATTGGCCAAAAGCTGTGAGTGTTGACAGCGGACACGTAAATGCAACCCGAGGATTGTCGATCGAGAAATCGCTATAGGACCAAAAGCGGTGAGTAATAGTCCACGAAATGGACGAATTGGCCCAAATTGTGAGTATAGATGACCGAAAACGTGAGCGCACCCGGAGTTAGTCAATCGTGGAAATCACTTTGGGACCACAAAACTGAGTAATATTCCAAGAAACGGGCCAAAATCATCCCAAACTGCGAGTCTTGACGACCAACACGTATGCACACCTTGGGGTTCGACAACCATGAAAATCGCTTTGAGATCCCAAAACGGTGAGTAATAGTCCACGAAATGGGTCATAATCCATAGAAACCACGAGTATTGATTACCGACACGTAAACGCACATTGGGGTTAGTCAATCATGGAAATCACTTCGGGACCCCAAAACAGTGAGTGAGTCCATGAAATGGGCCAGAATCGGCTAAAACTGAGAGTGTTGATGACCGAAACGTAAGCACACCTTGGGATTCAACAACTATGGAAATCACTTCGGCACCCCAAAACGGCGAGTAATAGTCCATGAAGCGGGTCAGAATTGGCGAAAAATGTGAGTGTTGACGACAGAAACGTAAACGTATCCTAGGGATCGTCAGTCGAGGAAATCACTCTGGGACCCCAAAACCGTGAGTAATAGTCCACGAAACGGACCAGAATTGGCCCAAATAGTGAGTGTTGATGACCGTCACGTAAATGCACCCCGGGGTTCATCAATCATGGAAATCACTTTGGGACCACAAAAATTAGTAATAGTCCAAGAAACGGGCAAGAATCGGCCCAAACTGCGAGTCTTGACGACCAACATGTAAGCACACCTTGGGGTTCGGCAACCATGGAAATCACTTCGGGACCCCAAAACGGTGAGTAATAGTCCACGAAACGGGTCAGAATCGACCAAAACCACGAGTGTTGATGACCCGACATATAAGCGCACCCGGGGTTGTCAATCGTGGAAATCACTCGGGACCCCAAAGCGGTGAGTAATAGTCCACGAAGCGGGCGAGTGGTCAAAACTAAAGTCTTGATGACCAAACCGTAAAGCGCACCTTGGCGTTCAACAACTATGGAATCATTTGGCACCCCAAAGCGGTGAGTAATAGTCCACGAAGCGGTTAGAATTGGACAAAACTGTGAGTGTTGACGACGGACAGGTAAACGCAACCCGGGGATCGTCAGTCGAGAAAATCACTCTGGGACCCCAAAACGGTGAGTAATAGTCCACGAAATGGACCAGAATTGGCCCAAATTGTGAGTGTTGATGACCGACACGTAAACGCACCCCGGGGTTCGTCAATCGTGGAAATCACTTCGGACCCAAAGCGGTGAGTAATAGTCCACGAAAAGGGCTAGAATCGGCCAAAAGTGCGAGTGTTGATGACCGACACATAAGCGCACCTTCGGGTTCAACAACTATAAATCACTTGGCACCCCAAAATGGTGAGTAATAGTCCACGAACGGGTCAAATTGACCAAAACTATGAGTGTTGATGACGACACGTAAGCATAACCGAGATTGTCGATCGAGAAATCACTATGGGGCCCAAAAGCGGTGAGTAATATTCCACAAGCGGACGAGAATTGGCCCAAATTGTGAGTATAGATGACCAAACACGTGAGCGCACCGGAGTTAAGTCAATCGTGGAAATCACTTCGGGACCACAAAACTGACTAATATTCCAAGAAACTTGCCAGAATCGTCCCAAACTGCGAGTCTTGACGACCGTCACGTATGCACACCTTGGGGTTCGACAACCATGAAAATCGCTTTGGGACCCCAAAACGGTGAGTAATAGTCCACGAAACACGCCAGAATCCACAAAAACTGCGAGTATTGATGACCGACACGTAAACGCACATTGGTGTCCGTCAATCATGGAAATCAATTCGGGACCCCGAAATAGTGAGTTAGTCCATGAAACGGGCGAATCGCCAAAAGCGAGAGTGTTGATGGCCGAAGCGTAAGCACACCTTGGGATTCAACAACTATAAATCACTTGGCACCCCAAAGCGGTGAGTAATAGTCCACTAAGCTGGTGAAATTGGCCAAAAGCGTGGCGTTGATGGCGGACACGTAAGCGTATCCGGGGATCGTCGATCGAAGAAATCACTCTGGGACCCCAAAACGGTGAGTAATAGTCCATGAAACGGACCAGAATTGCCACAAATTGTGAGTGTTGATGACCGGCATGTAAACGCACCCCGGGGTTCGTCAATCGTGGAAATCACTTCGGACCACAAAACGGGCCAGAATCGGCCCATACTGCGAGTCTTGACGACCAACACGTATGCACACCTTGGGGTTCGACAACCATGGAAATCGCTTTGGGACCCCAAAACGGTGAGTAATAGTCCACAAAACAGACCAGAATTCGCCCAAATTGTGAGTGTTGATGATCGACACGTAAACGCACCCCGGGGTTCGTCACTCGTGGAAATCACTTCCGGACCCGAAAACGGTGAGTAATAGTCCACGAAAAGGCTAGAATCGGCCAAAAGTCTGAGGGTTGATGACCGACACGTAAGCGCACCTTCGGGTTCAACAACTATGGAAATTACTTCGGCACCCCAAAACGGTGAGTAATAGTCCACGAACCGGGTCAGAATTGGCCAAAACTATGAGTGTTGATGACGGACACGTAAGCGCAACCCGAGATTGTTAGTCGAGAAATCACTATGGGACCCAAAAGCGGTGAGTAATAGTCCACGAAATGGACTAGAATAGGCCCAAATTGTGAGTATAGATGACCAAACCGTGAAGCGCACCCGAGTTAAGTCAATCATAGAAATCACTTGGGACCACAAAACAGAGTAATATTCCAAGAGACGGGCCAGAATCGTCCCAAACTGCGAGTCTTGACGACCAACACATATGCACACCTTGGGGTTCGACAACCATGAAAATCGCCTTCGGACCCCAAAACGGTGAGTAATAGTCCACGAAACGGGTCAGAATCCACAGAAACCGCGAGTATTGACCGACATGTAAACGCACATTGGGGTTCGTCAATCCTGTAAATCATTTCGGGACCCGAAAACACTGAGTTAGTCCATGAAACGGGCCAGAATTGGCCAAAACTGAGAGTGTTCATGACCAACATGTAAGCACACCTTGGGATTCAACAACTATGGAAATCACTTCGGCACCCCAAAACAGTGAGTAATGGTCCATGAAGCGGGTCAGAATTGGCAAAAACTTTGAGTGTTGAGACGGACACGTAAGCGCATCCGGCGATTGTCGATTGAGAAATCACTCTGGGACCCCAAAGGGTGAGTAATAGTTCACAAGCGGACAGAATTGGCCCAAATTGTGAGTGTTGATGACCGACATATAGCGCACCCGGGGTTCATCAATCATGGAAATCACTTTGGGACCACAGAAAATAGTAATAGTCCATGAAACGGGCCAGAATTGGCCCAAAATGCGAGTCTTGACGACCAACACGTAAGCACACCTTGGGGTTCGACAACCATGAAAATCGCTTTGGGACCCTAAAACGGTGAGTAATAGTCCACGAAGCAGGTAGAATCAACAAAAACCGAGAGTGTTGATGTCCGACATATAAGCGCACCGGGGTGCGTCAATCGTGGATATCACCCGAGACCCCAAAGCAGTGAGTAATAGTCCATGAAGCGGGCGAATCGGCCAAAACTAAAGTGCTAATGGCCAAACCGTAAAGCGCACCTTAGGGTTCAACAACTATAAATCACTTAGGCACCCCAAAGCGGTGAGTAATAGTCCCGAAGCGGGTCGGTATTAGCCAATCTGTGAGTGTTGACAGACGGACACGTAAGCGCATTAGGGATCGTTATTGAGAAATAGCTCTGGGACCCCAAAGCGGTGAGTAATATTCCACGAAATGGACGAATTGGCCCAAATTGTGAGTGTTGATGACCAAACACGTAAATGCACACGGGGTTAGCCAATCGTGGAAATCACTTCAAGACAACAAAACTGAGTAATAGTCCAAGAAACCGGCAAAAATCGGCCCAAACTGCGAGTCTTGACGACCAACACGTATGCACACCTTGGGGTTCGACAACCATGGAAATCGCTTTGGGACCCCAAAACATTGAGTACTAGTCCACGAAACGGGTCAGAATCCACAAAAACCGTGAGTGTTGATGACCGACACATAAACGCACCCCGGGGTTCATCAATCATGGAAATCACTCCGGGACCCCAAAACAGTGAGTAATAGTCCACGAAAAGGGCCAGAATCGGCCAAAACTGCGAGTGTTGAACAGTGACACGTAAGCGCACGTTGGGGTTCAACAACTATGGAAATCACTTCGGCACACCAAAACGGTGAGTAATAGTCCTGAAGCGGGTCAGAATTGGCCAAAACTATGAGTGTTGATGACGGACACGTAAACGCATCCCGGGGATCGTCAGTCGAGAAAATCGCTCTGGGACCCCAAAACAATGAGTAATAGTCCACGAAGCGGACCAGAATTGGCCCAAATTGTCGGTGTTGATGACCAACGCGTCGCGCACCCGGGGTTCGTTAATCGTGAAATCGCCGGGACCACAAAACTGAGTAATAGTCAAAAAGCGGGCGAGAATCGGCCCAAACTATGAGTCTTGACGACCAACACGTAAGCACACCTTGGGGTTCTACAACCATGGAAATCGCTTTGGGACCCCAAAGCGGTGAGTAATAGTACAAGCGGGTCATAATCCACAAAACCGGGGTGTTGATGGCCAAACACGTAAGCGCACCCGAGGATTGTCGATCAGAAATCACTCTAGGACCACAAAATGGTGAGTAATAGTCCACGAAAGCGGACGAAATTGGCCCAAATTGTGAGTGTTGATGGCCGACCGTAAGCGCACCCGGGGTTCATCAATCATGGATTCACCGGGACCACAAAAATTAGAATAGTCCTAGAAAGCGGGCGAATCATTTAAGCTGCGAGTCTTGACGACCAACACGTAAGCACAACTTGGGGTTCGACAACCATGAAAATCGCTTTGGGACCCTAAAGCGGTGAGTTATAGTCCATGAAATGGGCGAGAATCGGCCAAAACTAAAGTCTTGATGACGAAACCGTAAGCACACCTTGAGGTTCAACAACTATGAAATCACTTGACGCGCCAAGATGGTGAGTAATAGTCCATAAGCGGGTCGAAATTGGCCAATACTTTGAGTGTTTGACGGACACGTAAGCGCATTCGGGGATCGTTAGTCGAGAAATAGCTCTGGGACCCCAAAGCGGTGAGTAATATTCCACAAGCGGACAGAATTGGCCCAAATTGTGAGTGTTGATGGCCAACGCGTCGCGCGCACCGGGGTTTGTCAATCGTGAAATCACTTGGGACCACAAAACTGAGTAATAGTCCATGAAACGGGCCAGAATCGGCCCAAACTGCGAGTCTTGACGACCAACACGTATGCACACCTTGGGGTTCGACAACCATGGAAATCGCTTTGGGACCCCCAAAACCGTGAGTAATACTCCACGAAACGGGTCATGATCCACAAAAACCGGGAGTGTTGATGACCGACACCGTCGCGCACCCAGGGTTACATGATCGTGAAATCACGGGACCCCAAAGCAGTGAGTAATAGTCCATGGAAAGGGCGAATCGGCCAAAACTATGAGTGTTGATGGACCGACACATAAGCGCACCTTGGGTTCAACAACTATAAATCACTTGACGCCTTGAGCGGTGAGTAATAGTACGAACCGGGTCAGAATTAGCCAAAAGCGTGAGTGTTGTGACGGACACATAAGCATAACCGAGGATTGTCGATCGAGAAATCGCTATGGGACCCAAAGCGGTGAGTAATAGTCCACGAAGCGGACCAGAATTAGCCCAAATTGTGAGTATAGATGACCGACACGTGAGCGCACCCGGAGTTAGCCAATCATGGAAATCACTTTGGGACCACAAAACTGAATAATGTTCCAAGAAACGGGCCAGAATCGTCCCAAACTGCTAGTCTTGACGACCAACACGTATGCACACCTTGGGGTTCGACAACCATGAAAATCGCTTTGGGACCCCAAAACGGTGAGTAATAGTCCACAAAACGGATCAGAATCCACAAAAACAGCGAGAATTGATAACCGACACGTTAACACACCCTGGGTTCGTCAGTGGTGGAAATCATTTCGGGACCCCAAAACAGTGAGTTAGTCCATGAAACGGGCCAGAATCGGCCAAAACTGATATTGTTGATGACCGACATGTAAGCACACCTTGGGATTCAACAACTATGGAAATCACTTCGGCACCCCAAAGCGGTGAGTAATAGTCCATGAAGTGGGTGAGAAAACTGTGAGTGTTGTTGACGGACATATAGCGCATCCGGGGATCGTCGATCGAGAAATTGCTTTGGGACCCCAAAGCGGTGAGCAATAGTCCATGAAAGCGGACCAGAATTGGCCCAAGTTGTGAGTGTAGATGACCGACCGTCGCGCCCCGGGGTTCGTTAATCATGGAAATCACTTGGGACCCCAAAGCAGTGAGTCAAAAAGCAGGCGAGAATCGGTAAAGCTGTGAGTCTTGACGACCAACACGTATGCACACCTTGGGGTTGGACAACCATGGAAATCGCTTTGGGACACCCAAAACGGTGAGTAATAGTCCATGAAATGGGTCAGAATCGACAAAAACCGCGAGTGTTGATGACCGACATGTAAACGCACCCAGGGTTCGTCAATCGCGGAAATCACTTCCGCACCCCAAAACAGTGAGTAATAGTCCACGAAAAGGGCCAGAATCGGCCAAAACTATGAGTGTTGATGACCAACATGTAAGCGCACATTTTGGTTCAAGAACTATGGAAATCACTTCGGCAGGCCAAAGCGGTGAGTAATAGTACCGAACCGGGTTGAGATTAGCCAAAAGCGGTGAGTGTTGACGGCGGACACGTAAGCGCATCCGGGATCGTCGGTCGAGAAATCGCTCGAGGACCCCAAAGCGGTGAGTAATAGTCCATGAAACGGACCAGAATTGGCCCAGGTTGTGAGTGTAGATGACCAACACGTAAACGCGCCCCGGGGTTCTTCAATCGTGGAAATCACTTCGGGGCGACAAAACTGAGTAATAGTCTAAGAAACAGGCCAGAATCGGCCGAAACTGCGAGTCTTGACGACCAACACGTATGCACACCTTGGAGTTCAACAACTACGGAAATCACTTCGGCAACTCGTAACGGTGAGTAATAGTCCATGAAGCGGGTCAGAATTGGCCAAAATAGTGAGTGTTGACGGCAGACGCGTAAACACATCCGGGGATCGTCGATCGAGAAATCGTCACAGGACTAACCACGATGAGTAATAGTCCACAAGCGGACCAGAATTGGCTCAAATTGTGAGTGTAGATGACCAAACCTGCGTAAATATGCGCCGTGGTTCATCAATCATGGAAATCACTTTGGGGCCACAAAACTGAGTAATACTCAAAAGCGGGCAGAATCGGCCCAAAGCAGCGATTCTTGACGACCAACTGCGTAAAGTACATCTTGGGGTTCGACAACCATGAAAATCGCTTTGGGACCCAAAAGGTGAGTAATAGTCCACGAAAGGTTAGAGAATCGACAAAAACACGCAAGTGTTGATGGCCAACACGTAAATGCACCGAGGGTTTGTCAATTTTGGAAATCACTCCGATTACCTCAAAGCGGTGAGTAATAGTCCACGAAGCGGTCGAGAATCGACAAAAACGCGAGTGTTGATGACCGACACATAAAGCGCACCTTAGGGTTCAACAAGCTGTGAAATCACTTGACACCGAAAGCGGTGTGTAATAGTCCATAAGCGGGTCGAATTGGACAAAGCTGTGAGTGTTGATGGCCCGACACGTAAGCGCACCTTAGGGTTCAACAACTATGGATATCGCCGGGACCCAAAAGCGGTGTGTAATAGTCCATGAAGCGGGTCAGTATTGGCCAAAACTGTGAGTGTTGACCACGGACACGTAAACGCACCCTAGGGATAATCAATCGTGGAAATCGTTCTAGGACCCCAAAACGGTGAGTAGTAGTCCACGAAACAGACCATAATTAGCCCAAATTGTGATTGTTGATGACCAAGAAGCTATATAGCACACGGGGTTTGTCAATCGTGAAATCACTTGGGACCACAAAAGCTGAGTAATAGTCAAAAGCAGGCGAGAATCAGCCCAAGCTGCGGTCTTGACGACCAACACATAATCATGCATTGGGATTCGACAACAAGTGGAAATCGCTTTGGGACCCCAAAGCGGTGAGTAATAGTCCACAAGCAGGCAGAATCGACAAAAACAGTGATGATGATGACCAAACGTCGCGCACCCATGGTTCGTCAATCATAAATCACTTCGGACCCCAAAAGCGGTGAGTAATAATCCACGAAATCGCGCGAATCGGCCAAAACTTCAAGTGTTGATGACCAAACCGTAAGCACACCTTAGGGTTCAACATCTCTGAAATCACTTCAGCACCTTCAAGCGGTGAGTAATGTCCCAGGCGGGTCGAATTAGCCAAAACTATGTGTGTTGACGACGGACATGTAAACTCATCCGGGGATCGTCGATCGAGAAATCGTCACAGGACCCCAAAGCGTGAATAATAGTCCATGAAAGCGGACCATAAGTGGCCAAATTGTGAATTTAGATGACCGGCGCGTAAATGCACCCGAGGTTAAATCAATCGCGGAAATCACCGGGACGACAAAAGCTGAGTAATAGTCCAAAAGCAGGCGAGATTGGCCCCAAGCTGCAGTCTTGAGGACCAACACATATCCAGACCTTGGGGTTCCACAACCATGGAAATCGCTTTGGGCCCCCAAAATGGTTATAATAGTCCACGAAACGGGTCAGAATCAATAAAAACCGCGAGTGTTGATGACCGACATGTAAACGCACCCCGGGGTTCTCAATCGTGGAAATCACTTCCGGACCCCAAAACAGTGAGTAATAATCCACGAAATGGGCCAGAATCGGCCAAAACTGCAAGTGTTGATGACCGACACGTAAGTGCACCTTGGGATTCAACAACTACGGAAATCACTTGGGCACCTCAAAACGGTGAGTAATAGTCCATGAAGCGGGTTAGAATTGGCCAAAACTGTGAGTGTTGACGACGGACACGTAAACTCATCCCGGGGATCGTCAGTCGAGGAAATCGATATGGGACCCCAAAACTATGAGTAATAGTCCATGAAACAGACCAGAAGTGGCCCAAATAGTGAGTGTAGATGGCCCGGCGCGTCGCGCACCCAGGTTAGTCAATCTTGGTAATCACTTGGGACACAAAAGCTGAGTAATAGTCCAAAAAGCGGCGCGAGAATCATTAAAGCTGTGAGTCTTAACGACCAATACGTATGCACACCTTGGGGTTCGACAACCATGGAAATCTCTTTGGGACCCCAAAACGGTGAAGAATAGTCTACGAAACGGGCCAGAATCGGCCAAAACTGCAAGGGTTGATGAGTGACACGTAAGCGCACCTTGGGGTTCAACAACTACGGAAATCACTTCGGCACCTTAAAACGGTCAGTAATAGTCCACGAAGCGGGTCAAACTTGGCAAAACTGTGAGTGTTGACAGACACGTACGCGCGCATCCGAGGGCGTCGGTCGAGAAATAAATCACAGGACCCCAAAGCGGTGAATAATAGTCTATAAGCGGACGAGAATTGGCCCAAATTGTGAGTGTAGATGATCGAGACGTAAACGCAACCCGGGGTTCGTCAATCGTGGAAATCACTTCGGGACGACAAAACCTGAGTAATAGTCCAAGAAACGGGCCAGAATCGGCCGAAACTGCGAGTCTTGACGACCAACACATATGCACACCTTGGGGTCCGACAACCATGGAAATCGCTTTGGGACCCCAAAACGGTGAATAATAGTCCACGAAACGGGTCAGAATCCACAAAAACCACAAGTGTTGATGACCGACACGTAAATGCACCCCGGGGTTTGTCAATCGTGGAAATCACTCCGGGACACCAAAACAGTGAGTAATAGTCCATGAAAAGTGCCAGAATTGGCTAGAACTGCGAGTGTTGATGACCGACACATAACCACACCTTGGGGTTTAACAACTACAGAAATCACTTAGGCACCCCAAAACGGTAAGTAATAGTCCATGAAGCGGGCGAAATTGGCCAAAAGCGTGAGTGTTGAGGCGGACCGTAAACTCATCAAGGATCGTCGATCGAAAAATTGCTCTGGGGCGTAAGCGGTGAGTAATATTCCACGAAACGGACTACAATTGGCCCAAATTGTGAGTTTTGATGACCGACACGTAAATGCATCCCGGGGTTCGTCAATTGTGGAAATCACTTCAGGACCACAAAACTAAGTAATAGTCCAAAAAGGGCCAGAATCGTCCCAAACTGCGAGTCTTGACGGCCAACACGTATGCACACCTTGGGGTTCGACAACCATGGAAATCACTTTGGGAGCCCAAAACGGTGAGTAATAGTCCACAAGCAGGTCAGAATCCACAAAACCTCAAGCGTAGCATGAGACCGGGGTTAAATCAAGCTGTGGAAATCACTCAGGACCCCAAAGCGGTGAGTAATAGTCCATGAAGCAGGTCAGAATTGGACAAAACTGTGAGTGTTGATGATGGACACGTAAACGCACCCTAAGGATCGTCAATCATGGAAATTGCTCTGGGACCCTAAAATGGTGAGTAGTAGTCCACGAAACAGACCAAAATTGGCCCAAATTGTGAGTGTTGACGACGGACACGTAAACGCACCCCGGGGTTCATCAATCGTGGAAATCACTTCGGGACCATAAAACTGAGTAATAGTTCAAGAAACGGGTCAGAATCGGCCCAAACTGCGAGTCTTGACGACCAACACGTAAGCACACCTTGGGGTTCGACAACCATGGAAATCGCTTTGGGACCCCCAAAAGGTGACTAATAGTCCATGAAACGGGTCAGAATCCACAAAAACCGCGAGTGTTGATGACCGCGTAAGCGCACCCGAGGTTCGTTAATCATGGAAATCACTTCGGACCCCAAAGCGGTGAGTAATAGTCCGCAAGCGGGCGAGAATCACCCAAAACTACAGTGTTGATGACCAACACATAAGCGCCTAAGGTTCAACAACTATAAATCACTTGGCACCTGCAAGCGGTAAATAATAGTCCATAAGCGGGTGAGAATCTGCCAAAGCGTGAGTGTTGACAGCGGACACGTAAATGCATTCGGGGATCGTCGATCGAGAAATCGCTCTAGGACCCCAAAGCGGTGAGTATAGTCCACAAGCGGACCAGAATTAGCCCAAATTGTGAGTGTTGATGACCGACATTTCGCGCACCGGGGTTCATCAATCGTGAAATCGCCGGGACCACAAAAGCTGAGTAATAGTCCAAAAAGCGAATTGAGAATCATTAAGCTGCGAGTCTTGACGACCAACACGTATACACACCTTGGGTTCGACAACCATGGAAATCGCTTTGGGAGCCCAAAGCGGTGAGTAATAGTCCACGCAAGCGAATTGAGAATCCACAAAAAGCTGCAGTGTTGATGACCCTGCGTCGCGCACGGGGTTCGTCAATCGTGAAGTACTCAGGACCCCAAAACAGCGAGTAATAGTCCACGAAAAGGGTCAGAATCGGCCAAAATTGCGAGTGTTGATCACCGACACGTAAGTGCACCTTGAGGTTCAACAACTATCAAAATCACTTCGGCACCCCAAAACGGTGAGTAATAGTCCACGAAGCGGGTCAGAATTGGGCAAAATTGTGAGTGTTCACGATGGACACGTAAACGCATCCCGGGGATCGTCAGTCAAGGAAATCGCTCTGGCACACCAAAATAGTGAGTGTCGGTGTCAAAACCGGCGGATCTCGGGTAGGGGGTCCCGAACTGTGCGTCTAGGCAGATGGTAACAGGAGACGAGGGACACAATGTTTTACCAGGTTGGGCCCTCTCGATGGAGGTAAAACCCTCGTCCTTCTTGATTAATAATGATGATATGGGTAGTACAAGAGTAGATCTACCACGTGATCAAGGAGGCTAAACCCTAGAAGCTAGCCTATGGTATGATTGTTGAGATGTATGTTGTCCCTACGGACTAAGGCCCTCGGTTTATATAGACTTGGGAGGCTAGGAATTACAGTCGGTTACAATGGTAGGATATCTACATATCCGTATCGTAAGCTGCCTTCCATGCCAAGAAAGTACCTTTAGGACACGAGCGGAGTCTTCAATCTTCTATCTTCGTAGTCTTGGAGTCGGCGGATATTTATATTCGGCTGTCGGACACCCCTAGTCGGGACTCCTTAGTAGCCCTGAACCGGTCTTCAATGGCGATAAGTCCGGCGTGCATAATGTTCGGCATTGCAAAGGCGGGTTCCTCCCTGAATAATCCGGAGAAGATAATGAACACGAGGATAGTGTCGGCTCTGCAAAATAATTTCCACATTCCAAGCGTAGAAGAATAAAACATATACACGATCAATCTCTTTGGCGTATTATGCGTGACATCACCGGCACCAAGCCTTTGTTTGAATTCTTGTACCACTTGTACGTTTAGCGGAGGCGGTTTCATAACGCGTCTGTCGAAGCGAGATCGTGTTCCCCTTATTCAGGATTCTCATCAATACGTGCGTGGGTAACCCAACACGCCATTGATGGTGGCGCAGGAGATAGCGAGTTTTACCGGGCGGTGAGGGCGCATAGTTTTGTCCGCCTATATATAAGGGATAAGGTTTACCTTCTCACCTCGCCTTCTTCCTCCTTTGCTTATCCATCCTGCGAACTCAAGCTCCAGCGCCCAAGCTCGCGCATCTCACCTCAACCCTTCTCCGATATATGCGGAGGGAGGCAAATAGATGGCCTCCACCGCTAAGGAGGAGGACATCACCAAGCTGTGTGGCGCGGATACCTTTCAGCGACATCGGCGCATCATTGCCCGACAGGGGCAGCTCATCCCCACCTAGGGCCTCATGAGAGGTCATCTTCCTTCCCACTTCCTCCACGGATTGGGCTTTCCGCTCCATCCATTCGTCAGGGGATCATGTTTCTCGGCTGGATTTCCACGATCTGGCGCGAACCGTCCTCAACATCTCGGCGTTTATCGTTGTGTGCGAGGCCTTTCTCTGCATCCGGCCCCACTTGGCCTATGGCTCCAAGACCTTCAACGTCAAGCCAAAGGTTGTGAAGGGGCATAAGCGAATCTTGGGCGCCATCTTGGGCAAGCTGCCAGCGTCCCTTGGCTAGAAGGGACCGTGGACTCCGTCGAGGGTGGCGGTCGGGGTGGTTCTACATCACCGAGCAGCGAGCCTACATTAGTGGCGGCCCCGAATTTAGATCTGGAATCCCCGCAGCTCACTTCACAGAAGAAGGGCTTGCGGTGGGGTGATCGATGGAGGTGGCGGGACTCTGAGCCTGCATCAAGAAGCTGGTGAGCAATAGGCTCGGCTCGTCGGCGTGGTCGAGTCATGCTCCTCGTGGATTCTCCCATGCCAAACGGGCATTTAATCTGTGGGAGTTTAATCCGGAACAGCACGAGGGCGTTGGCGGGCTCTTGATACAACATCTGAAGGTGCAGGAGGTCTTTGTTCAAAGCGCCGATCGCCGCATCCATGACCGAACCCATGATTCAGCTCGCGATCTCCGGTGCGAGGTAAGTGATTCGACCCCATTCACGGGACACTTGTAGTAATTAGATTGACTCTAGCGAGGTTTTAATCTGCCTCCTCCTTTGGCGAGGAATGGATGGAGAAGGCGAGCTGCTCATCGACCGGCTCCCATGCGGAAGAACGATGGATGCCCATTTAGCAAGGCTGCTGGTTCCGGCACCGTCGTGGTCTTGGGAGAAGAAACCAAGAAAGGTGGCCGGGGACTCGAAAGAGTTCGGTCGGGCGTCTAATGGCGGCGAGGACTCCTCCTCGAAGATGAGGAGGAGGAGAGTACTCTCTCCGGAGGAGGAGAGAGGAAGAGGAAGGCCTCCCCAATCAGGCGGCGAAGGTCAGAGGGAGAACTATCCCCGGACAGTTCGCCAACATCAGCGTTGGCGAGGAAAAATAACCTCAAGGGCGAGGCGTCCGGCGAGGATCGTAAATATTCAGATCTTTTATGTATGTACCTTTGTATGCCATGTAGTGTCCTTCTAACGCCGCATACGCACTGTAGTCCGGCCGTTGGCGATCTTCCGACTTCGATGGCGGGTCTTTGGCGCCATCGGATGTAAATTCCATCATTGCCTCTACCCAGCGTCGATGAGGGCGGGCGGCGGAATCCACAGGGGACCCGCCGAGGAGAGCTCGGGCGCCGTCGGCGACCTCCGGACTTTGTGCGGACTCTACCTCGGAACCAGCGGTGGTTCGAGTCCGACAAGTGGCTCGAAGAAGGGCAGGACTCTGACGCTGGCGGCCTCCGTCAACGGGCGCGGATAACTCTTGGGCGGCAAAAGCACTTCCATCGAGGAAGAACACGCATTCTCATGAGTGCGGTGATTGAGAAGGTCCAGCTTCGCCAAGGCGGGCTGGTGGCTTACAACAGCCTTCTAACAGGCTTTGAGGTAAGAAGTTTAAAATTATGTAATATAATACCGCATAGGCAGTAGCCCCGATGCTTAGTGCGGTGTTGGAAAAAAGCGGACTAAGGATCTTTAACAAGATATCTGTGAGGTTTCTAAAAATATGTCAATATGGGTCTGCAGGCTCTTGTTGTTGACCTCTGCCGCGTGCTTGGCGGAGGTCGGCGCTGAAAAAGACCTTGGCGGTCGAACAAGAGCTCGGTCATGCCAGAGGCAGCTCAAGGAAAAAGAAGGTGAGTAACACCACTTTAAAAAGTACCTTCTGAGAAAAGGGTTTTGGTTGCAAACAAAATTAATAAGGATAATATGTGTAATCTGAGGGGCCACTAAGGATGTGGCAGCCACGAAGGATGCCGTGTCATGACGAGCATAATCTGACCACGGAATGGCCTAAGCCTTGAAAAGCAAGTGGGCTGGTGGCGGAAGTCGGCAAGAGCTCCAGGCTCTCATGGAAGCGTGAGAGTTTGGGCGTGACTCAAGACTCGAGTCAGAGCTTGCCTCGGCTCTCGAAAGTGCCAAATCCGCCAAGGCCGAGGCCTAGAAGGCCCTTCGGGAGGTAGAGGACATAAAGAAGATAGCGGCGGGTAAGGCCTTTTTCATGCGAGCAGGCACGTTAATGTAAATTACGGATACTTACGAATTGGAGCTCTCGGGGCATTGCGGATCTGCCGCGTAGTGCATCGATCCGCCGCTTTCTATCGTGGCGAGGAGGGGCTCGGCGGAGAAGGTCTTGGTCTTAGTATCTTGAGGCCGGCCATCCGATGCCCCAAGCGACCGGTGAAGCGGTGGTTGAACTCCTAAGGTAGGTGAGGAGGCCATGAAGGGCCTCATAGTCCAAACTATGGCTGGACAGGCCATGCAGCAGCTATTTTGGCCTAGTCTGGTGACTAGTGGATCGTGCCCGGGCTGGATGTGATCAAGCGCTACTTTGTATTGAAGGTGCTCGTCGGGCCCTTGCCGCATAAAAAGGTGCAATGGGGCAAAGCTGGATGCGAGAAGCTTCTCATGGATCCGCCGCCTTGAGCAAGGAGCATATACGCCGGGCGATATTATGAAGTTGTCCTAAAGGGAGCTGCGATATTGTAGATGAGTGCCCCGAGATGTAATATTTGAGTGAACTTCATGTGTGTATTTATCTGGGCGCTGAAAACTTTGTTTATATCGCCATGAGCAGCGCTTATTGAATTTAAAATATTACATACATGCGGCCGTTTGTAAAATCGAGAGATGGCAAGTCGTTAGCTTGACCCCCAAGCTACAAGGGCTGGGGTGCTCGGTGATAGACTTGAGCACTCTTGTTCCCATTATTAGGTCCATCTAGGGAGGCGCTCAACACGGCGAACAAAGCGACCGGACTTATAATGCTTGAACACTCTCCTTAGCCATAGAATTCTATAATTTTAAATTTGGTGAAGCCCTGGTATCGGAAGACCGAATCCGGGGTGCTATCACGCCCGTCGGACATCATCGAACTTAGCTCGAGCGGCATGAGTCTTTAGGGGCCTTGAAAGAACCTCTCGAACAGCGACCAGTCTCTCGCCTTATCATGCAGTCGGTTTAGCTTTCTCCCTGAGGCGTTAACCCGGCTCAACAAGAGGCATAATCGCGATGGTTCTCCAGTCTACCTTAGCCGGCCAGAGCAGGCGTAAGGTACCAAAACATGGGAGTCGGGCAAACCAACTATTGACCCAAGACATGATTGGAGCTGATTCATATAATGCTATAAGTTGAGGTGCGCACTTGTGAAAGTGTTAGGACTTAATTACACCATAATCCAGAGCGAAGCCCTGGCGTATTCGGCCATACCAAAGTATCTGGTGCAAGATGTCATATAATGAACATATATAAGAGTAGCATAATTGCAAAAAAGGTAATGTACTTGCAAAAGGAGGTGCTGCGTTATTAAAGAAGGTCGACTAATAAAGGACTGATACAAATAGTCTTGATAAGCAAGGGATTTGGACTAAATTAACATGTCCCCCCTGGGGATGAGCTGCGAGCTTGGTGTATGTAATGAATTTAATGCTCGTAATAGAGACCACGATTGTTAAATCGCAGCCTTCTTGAGTCACGTTGTTGCATCGTGAGTTCGGCAAGTCTTGCCGTCGAGCAAGGCTTCGATTAAGAGTCTGTATTCATGAAAAGAAGAAAAGATAAAAACTAAACCAAAGGGGCTCATATGAGCCCTGGTGTGGTCGAGCCGCACTCTTTGTCCCTTGTGATCAAGCCCTCCCTGCGCCCATGGTATCTCCAAAGCGTAATGATGTGTGAGTGTTATTCTTGCGATCATCTTGTGAGGCGAGGTGGGCCGCATTACTCGCATGCTTTGATCGCGCCAGTGGTCTTGGTTGGCATTGCTCAGTAGCGTTTTGCTGTATCCGGCTTTTAATTGCGGACTTGAAAGTACGAGAAGGCTGCTCTGTACTTACGCGAGAGCGCTGTATGTTCCTCCGTTCGGAGGAGCATTTCGTATTTCCATTGGCCGTGATGACTCCACGGGGCTGACATTTGAGCTTTAGGTATGCATAATGCGGCACCGCATTGAATTTTACAAGCAGCGGTTCGTCCGAAGCGAGCATGATAGCCTGCTGAAAGCGGGACTATGTCGAAGATTAATTCTTAACCGGAAGTTATTCGGTGATCGAAGACCACTTCAGTGTGGTGAACTGTCTGATTGGCTTCCTCTGGGATGACACCTTTAAAGGTTGTCTTTGTAGGTTTAATCCTTGATGGGTCTATGCCCATTTTGCGCACTGTATCCTGATAAAGCAGGTTCAGGCTGCTACCGCCATCCATCAGGACTCGTGTCAGGTGAAACCCGTCGACGATTGGGTCTAAAACCAATGCGGCGAATCTGACATGGCGTATGCTGGTCGGGTGGTCTCTTCGATCGAAAGTGATCGGGCAAGAGGACCATGGGTTAAACTTCGGGGCGACTGGCTCCATCGCATAGACATCCGTGGTCTTGCGCTTCCTCTCCCTCTTGGGTATATGGGTCGCGTAAATCATATTCACCGTCCGCACTTGTGGAAACCCTTACATCCTCTATTGTTCGTGGCTGGGTCTCTTCCTCGTCGTCGCTATTTAGCCTTGTCATTGTGTTGACAATTAACGCGGCCTGTGAACACCCAACAATCTCTATTGGTGTGGGTAGCTGGCTTTTCGAGAGTGCCATGTATCGCATAGGCGGTCGAGTATTCGGTCCAGATTAGACGGACTCGGAGTGGTTCTTTTGAGCGGCTTCTTCGTGACGGGTTTAGAGCCTCGGAATCCGGCATTGGTATCGTATCCTCCTTATAAATGCGCCGTTAATGCGGCGCTTGTTTTTATTCGGCGTGACCTGCGTTCTGTCCTTAGTATCCGGACTGCCGGTGTTTTGCGAAGATTGTTCTTTGCGGGCTAGCCAGCTGTCCTCTCCCTTTAAAAGCGGGTCATTAGCGATGTGGCGCTGCCATGGATTCGGCTTTTCCTGCGGGTGCAGGGCTAGCCATTAAATCCGGGTGTTATGCTTGAAGGCTGCAAGGGCCTCTGCATCCGGACGGTCGGCGATTTGGTTTTCTTCGTCGGGAACCGTGTCGAATTATCGGCGATTAAATCGCTCTTTGAATGATGTGGCTTAAGTCATCGGCGTCTGGAGGTTACCTGGGCGTGCCTTGGAAGTTATCAAGGAATCGGCCTCGGTCTTCCCAACACCAATCGACTCTGCGGGCAGGCTGTTAAGCCAATGCGAGCTGGTCCTTTAAGCTTAGTGGGAGATATTTGCGGCATGGAGATGCGTCGCGCGGGCCATATGGATGTGGAGAAGGTAATCTTCAATCCACACGCGAGGGTCTGTTGTACCATCGTAAGATTCGATATTCTGAGTTTAAACCCTTGAGGATCGATGATCCATTACTTCATCGGTGAAGCATAAGCGGGTGTCTGGCGCCTGTATTGAGCAATATCGCGGCGCAGCTCGAGGGGCGATATACGCTATATTGGCCCGGCGGCGTTATGTCCGTATGACGGTATTAAATCGTGGGTCGTAGAGGCATACGTGATCCATAGATGGATCTGGATTGTTTTGCTTTGTCCTCAATATATCTATAAGTCAGTAGCGTTCCCTCTTGGCCGGCGCTTTTAGAAGCGATGTAGAAGTGCGTATTTGGTGAGGGCACGGGCGCCTCTCTATCACGACCACGAGGGTGGTCATCGATATCGTCGTGCTGGTGATGAAGGTATGTATGCTTCCTCCTCTAGTCGGGGAGCAGCTTGCGTCTTAGGTAACTTTTGGAGGGGCATTGAGTTTATACTCTTGACGCGAGGACCTCGGTCCATTGATCGGCCCGAGATCTGGTCGACTTAGAGCTGTTGCTGCTTTTCTTTAGGCTATTTGCCGTGGCTATGAGCCTGCGCTGAAGCATTCTTGTTGACGGGATCCTCGGGTATGGCGAATTCATCATCGTTGAGGCTTACTTCGTCTTGGAGGAGGCATATAGTTATCATTCTCAACCCCTTAAATGCGCATACATGGTGAGGGCTTGCTTCTGCGTCCTCTGCGCTGAATCTTGCGGGAGGGATCGTCTTGACACTCTACAGAGTGTTATTGTCTCCGTGCATAATCTCCATTCTTATTGTGGCGGGATTTAGGCGGCGCCGGCGGCGTCGGCGTTTGGGCTGGTTCTTTAGAGAATCTTCCTCCGCTGCTTTTCGCCATCCCTTCTTTTGGGGTATCCACCATGTATCGTCATATGGCGAGGTGGCCTTCGGTGCCACATGGTGGCTGGCTCTTGATTCGTCTCGGCATCGTCATCCATAAGTCGATGTCGTCGAGTCGTAGTCTAGCATGTCGGTTAGATCCTTGGCGGTGGCTACAAAGTGGGTGGTGGGTGGGCTCTGAATTTCTCCATCGTCAGCGCTCCAACCGTCTGCCATAGTCGGCCAGATTCTCTGACAATGAAGATGCTTGAAATTCAGGATATCGCCAAAAAGCGAGTCTTTGGAAAGATGTCCGTGGCGGTGAATTCCATAACGGCGTAATCTGGATGTCGGCGGGCGGGAGGGAGTCAAACGAGAGTCCGGCGTCTCGGGATCACAAGTTTCGCAGGGGACATCATTGGTATTCGGCTCCATCGCCGTGGATGTTGAAGACCCTAGGGAGGCGTCTATCCACCGGCCCTCGATATGGGCAATCGGCTCGGGCTGAGTGGATCGAAGCGGATCAGTCACGACCACCAAAGCCTTGTCCGTGGCGAGCTAGATCATGCCCATCGTCACGGTCTGGTGGCGCTTGGCTGTGACTCGAGTCCGTCGAAGATCAAGTCTCCGCGGATATCGGCCGTGAAGTTTAAGCTTCAAATCGACTGACGGCGACGAGGCGTAGCTTCGATCTGCTCGGATGGCCAAGAGAATTGGCTGCGGTCTGGCCGCGGATACAAAGATCTGTCAGGGAGAAAAGCCTCACCCAAGATAAGCGTTGTTGGTTGAAGATGCCATCGAGCCTATCGGTGGCGACACGGAAGAACTCTCAATGAAAGCACCAATGTCGGATTGTCAAAACCGGCGGATCTCGGGTAGGGGTCCCGAGCGTGCGTCTAGGCGGATGGTAACGAGGCGAGGACACGATGTTTTACCCGAGTTGAGGCCCTCTTGATGGATGTAAAACCCTCGTCCTGCTTGATTAATATTCATGATATGGGTAGTACAAGAGTGGATCTACCACGAGATCAAGGAGGCTAAACCCTAGAAGCTAGCCTATGGTATGATTGTTGAGATGTATGTTGTCCCTCGGACTAAGGCCCTCGGTTTATATAGACAGGAGAGGTTAGGGATTACAGTCGGTTACAATGGTAGGAGATCTACATATCCGTATCGCCAAGCTTGCCTTCCACGCCAAGGAAAGTACCTTCCGGACACGAGCCGGAGTCTTCAATCTTCTATCTTCGTAGTCTTGGAGTCCGGCGGATATTGATAGTCCGGCTGTCCGGACACCCCCTAGTCCAGGACTCCCTCAGTGAGTAATAGTCCAAATTGTGACTCTTGATGACCGGCACGTAAACACAACCCCGGGGTTCGTCAATCGTGGAAATCACTTCGGGACCACAAAACTGAGTAGTAGTCCAAGAAACGTGCCAAGATCGGCCCAAATTGCGAGTCTTGACGACCAACACGTAAGCACAACTTGGGGTTCGGCAACCATGGTAATCGCTTTCAGACCCCCAAAACGGTGAGTAATAGTCCATTAAACGGGTCGGAGTCGAAAAAAACCGGGAGTGTTGATGACCGACACGTAAACGCACCCAGGGGTTCGTCAATCGCGGAAATCACTCCAGGACCCCAAAACAGTAAGTAATAGTCCCGAAGCGGGCGAAATTGGCCAAAGCGTGAGTGTTGATGGCCAAACACGTAAGCGCATCTTGAGGGTTCAACAACTATAAAATCGCTACGGACCCCAAAGCGGTGAGTAATAGTCCGGAAGCATGTCGAAATTGGCCAAAGCTGTGAGTGTTGACGGCGGACGTAAACACAGCCTAAGGATAAATAGCGTGGAAATCGCACTAGGACCCCAAAGCGGTGAGTAATAGTCCACAAATTGTGAGTGTTGATGGTGACACGTAAATGCACCCCGGGATTCGTGAATCGTGGAAATCACTTCAGGACGACAAAACTGAGTAATAGTCCAAGAAATGGGCCAGAATCGGCCGAAACTGCGAGTCGTGACGACCAACACGTATGCACACCTTGGGGTTCAACAACCATGGAAATCGCTTTGGGACCCCCAAAACGGTGAGTAATAGTCCACGAAACGGGTCAGAATCGACAAGAACCGCGATTGTTGATGACCGACACGTACACGCACCTCGGGGTTCGTCAATCGTGGAAATCACTTCCGGACCCCAAAACAGTGAGTAATAGTCCACGAAACGGCCTAGAATCGTCAAAAAATGCAAGTGTTGATGACCGACACGTAAGCGCACCTTGGGGTTCAACAAGCATGGAAATCACTTGGCACCTCAAAGCGGTGAGTAATAGTCCCGAAGCGGGTCAAAATTGGCCAAAAGCTGTGAGTGTTGACGGCGGACACGTAAACACATCCGGGGATCGTCGATCGAAAATCACTCTAGAACCCCAAAGCGGTGAGTAATAGTCCCGAAGCGGACCAGAATTTGCCCAAATTGTGAGTGTTGATGACCGACACGTCGCGCACCCGGGGTTCGTCAATCGAAATCACCGGGACCACAAAAGCGAGTACTAGTCTAAGAAAGCGGGCCAATTGGCCCCAAGCTGCAGTCTTGACGACCAACACGTAAGCACACCTTGGGATTCGACAACCATGGAAATCGCTTTGGGACCCCAAAGCGGTGAGTAATAGTCGACAAGCAGGTCGAGAATCGACAAAAACGCGATTGTTGATGACCGACACGTCGCGCACCGGGGTTAAATCGATCGTGGAAATCACTTCGGACCCCAAAAAGTGAGTAATAGTCCATGAAAAGTGCGAATTGGCCAAAACTGCAGTGTTGATGACCGACCGTAAGCTCACCTTGGGGTTCAACAACTATAAATCACTTGGCACCCCAAAGCGGTGAGTAATAGTCCCAAGCGGTCGAGAATTGGCCAAAGCTGTGAGTGTTGATAGCGGACCGTAAAATCATCAAGGATCGTCGATCGAAATCGCTCTGGGACCCTAAAGCGGTGAGTAATATTCCATGAAACGGACTAGAATTGGCCCAAATTGTGAGTGTTGATGACCGACCGTAAACACACCCGGGGTTAAATCAATCGTGGAAATCTTACGGACCACAAAAGCGAGTAATAGTCCAAAAAGGGCGAGAATCGGCCCAAGCTGCGAGTCTTGATGACGACACGTAGGCACACCTTGGGGTTGGACAACCATGGAAATCACTTTGGGACCCCAAAACGGTTAGTAATAGTCCATGAAATGGGTCAGAATCCACAAAAACCGCGAGCATAAACACACCCCGGGGTTCGTCAATCGTGGAAATCACTCCGGGACCCCAAAACAGTGAGTAGTAGTCCATGAAGCGGGTCAAAATTGGCCAAATTTGTGAGTGTTGACGACAGACATGTAAACGCACACTAGGGATCTTCAATCGTGGAAATCGCTCTGGGACCCTAAAACGGTTAGTAATAGTCCACGAAAGCAGACGAATTGGTCCAAATTGTGAGTGTTGACGGCGAAACACGTCGCGCACCGGGGTTCATCAATCGTGGAAATCACTTGGGACCACAAAAGCTGAGTAATAGTCAAAAGCGGGCAAGAATCGGCCCAAGCTGCGAGTCTTGATGGCCAACACGTATGCACACCTTGAGGGTCGACAACCATGGAAATCACTTTGGGAGCCCAAAGCGGTGAGTAATAGTCCATGAAGCGGGTGAGAATCCACCAAAAAGCGGCGTAAACACACCCGGGGTTTCGTCAATCGTGGAAATCGATCAGGGACCCCAAAATAGTGAGTAGTAGTCCATGAAGCGGTCGAGAATTGGCCAAAGCTGTGAGTGTTGATGATGGACACATAAACGCACCCTAGGGATCGTCAATCGTGGAAATCGCTCTGGGACCCTAAAACGGTGAGTAATAGTCCATGAAACAGACCAGAATTGGCCCAAATTGTGAGTGTTGACGACCAACACGTAAATGCACCCCGGGGTTCATCAATCATGGAAATCACTTCGGGACCATAAAACTGAGTAATACTCCAAGAAGCGGGTGAGAATCATTAAGCTGTGAGTCTTGACGACCAACACGTAAGCACACCTTGGGGTTCGACAACCATGGAAATCGATTTGGGACCCCAAAAGGTGAGTAATAGTCCATGAAGCAGGTCGAGAATCCACAAAAACGCGAGTGTTGATGACCGACACGTCGCGCACCCAGGGTTAGTTAATCGTGGAAATCACCGGGACCCCAAAACAGTGAGTAATAGTCGACGAAACAGGTCAGAATCGCCCAAAACTATGAGTGTTGATGACCAACACATAAGCGCACCTTGGGGTTCAACAACTATGGAAATCACTTCGGCACCACAAAACGGTAAATAATAGTCCATGATGCGGGTCAGAATCTGCCAAAACTGTGACTGTTGACGACGGACACGTAAATGCATTCCGGGGATCGTCAGTCGAGGAAATCGCTCAAGGACCCCAAAGCGGTGAGTATAGTCCACGAAACGGACCAGAATTGGCCCAAATTGTGTGTGTTGATGACCGACATTTCGCGCACCCGGGGTTCATCAATCGTGGAAATCACTTAGGGACCACAAAACTAAGTAATAGTCCAAAAAGCGGGTCAAAATCATTTAAGCGTGAGTCTTGACGACCAACACGTATACACACCTTGGGATTCGACAACAATGGAAATCGCTTTGGGACCCCAAAGCGGTGAGTAATAGTCCACAAGCGGGTCAGAATCGACAAAAACCATGAGTGTTGATGACCGACACGTCGCGCACCCGGGGTTCGTCGATCGTGAAATCACTTCGGACCCCAAAAATGTGAGTAATAGTCCACGAAAAGTGCGAAATTGGCCAAAGCTGCAGTGTTGATGGCCAACACGTAAGCTCACCTTGAGGTTCAACAACTATAAATCACTTGGCACCCCAAAGCGGTGAGTAAGAGTCCACAAGCGGTCGAAATTGGCCAAAGCGTGAGTGGTGACGACGGACCGTAAAATCATCAAGGATCGTCGATCGAGAAATCGTTACAGGACCCCAAAGCGGTGAGTAATATTCCATGAAACTGACTAGAATTGGCCTAAATTGTGAGTGTTGATGACCAAACACGTAAACACTGCGCGGGGTTAAATCAATCGTGGAAATCACTTGAGGACCACAAAAGCTGAGTAATAGTCCAAAAAGGGCGAGTCGGCCCAAGCTGCGAGTCTTGATGACTGACACATAGGCACACCTTGGGGTTCGACAACCATGGAAATCACTTTGGGACCCCAAAGCGGTGAGTAATAGTCCACAAGCAGGTCGAGAATCCACAAAAACATGAGTGTGGATGGCCGACACCTAAACGCACCACAGGGTTAGTTAATCGTGAAATCACCGGGACCCCAAAGCGGTGAGTAATAGTCCACGAAAGCAGGCGAGAATCGCCCAAAACTACAGTGTTGATGACCCGTAGCGTAAGCGCACCTTGAGGTTCAAGAACTATGGAAATAAACGGCACCACAAAACTTGTGTAATAGTCCTAAGCGGGTGAAATTGGCCAAAAGCGTATTGTTGACGACGGACATGTAAATGCATTCGGGGATCGTCGATCGAGAAATCGCTCTAGGACCCCAAAGCGGTGAGTATAGTCCTGAAGCGGACAGAATTAGCCCAAATTGTGTGTGTTGATAACCGACATTTAAGCGCACCGGGGTTCATCAATCGTGAAATCACTTGGGACCACAAAACTAAGTAATAGTCAAAAAGCGGGTTGAGAATCGGCCAAAGCGTGAGTCTTGACGACCAACACGTATGCACACCTTGGGATTCGACAACCATGGAAATCGCTTTGGGACCCCCAAAACGGTGAGTAATAGTCCACGAAACGGGTCAGAATCGACAAAAACCGCGAGTGTTGATGACCGACACGTAAACGCACCCCGGGGTTCGTCAGTCGTGGAAATCACTTCCGGACCCCAAAAAAGTGAGTAATAGTCCACGAAAAGTGCCAAAATTGGCCAAAACTGCGAGTGTTGATGACCGACACGTAAGCTCACCTTGGGGTTCAACAACTATGGAAATCACTTCGGCACCTCAAAACGGTGAGTAAGAGTCCACGAAGCGGTCCAGAATTGGCCAAAACTGTGAGTGGTGACGACGGACACGTAAAATCATCCAAGGGATCGTCAGTCGAGGAAATCGCTCTGGGACCCCAAAGCGGTGAGTAATATTCCATGAAACGGACTAGAATTGTCCCAAATTGTGAGTGTTGATGACCGGCACATAAACACACGCCGGGGTTCGTCAATCGTGGAAATCACTTCAGGACCACAAAACTGAGTAATAGTCCAAAAAAGGGCCAGAGTCGGTCCAAACTGCGAGTCTTGACGGCCAACACGTAGGCACACCTTGGAGTTCGACAACCATGGAAATCACTTTGGGACCCCAAAACAGTGAGTAATAGTCCACGAAATGGGTGAGAATCCACAAAAACATGAGTGTGGATGACCGACACCTAAGCGCACCACAGGGTTCGTTAATCGTGAAATCACTTGGGACCCCAAAGCGGTGAGTAATAGTCCACGAAGCGGGCGAGAATCGCCCAAAACTACAGTGTTGATGACCGATGCGTAAAGCGTACCTTGAGGTTCAACAACTATGAAATCCTTGACACCTCAAAGCGGTGAGTAATAGTCCACAAAGTGGGTCGAATTGGCCAAAGCTGTGAGTGTTGACAGACGGACACGTAAGCGCATCCGGGGATCGTTAGTCGAGGAAATCACTCTGGAACCCCAAAACAGTGAGTAATAGTCCGAAAGCGGACCAGATGTTGCCCAAATTGTGAGTGTTGATGACCGACACGTAAACGCACCCCGGGGTTCGTCAATCGAGGAAATCACTTCGGGACCACAAAACTGAGTACTAGTCTAAGAAACGGGCCACAATTGGCCCAAACTGCGAGTCTTGACGACCAACACGTAAGCACACCTTGGGATTCGACAACCATGGAAATCGCTTTGGGACCCCCAAAACGGTGAGTAATAGTCCATGAAATGGGTCGGAATCGACAAAAACCGTGAGTGTTGATGACCGACACGTAAACGCACCCCGGGGTTCGTCAGTCGTGGAAATCACTTCCGGACCCCAAAAAAGTGAGTAATAGTCCACGAAAAGTGCCAAAATTGGCCAAAACTGCGAGTGTTGATGACCGACACGTAAGCTCACCTTGGGGTTCAACAACTATGGGAATCACTTCGGCACCCCAAAACGGTGAGTAAGAGTCCACAAGCGGTCGAGTGTGGCCAAAACTGTGAGTGGTGACGACGGACACGTAAAATCATCCAAGGGATCGTCAGTCGAGGAAATCGCTCTGGGACCCCAAAGCGGTGAGTAATATTCCATGAAACGGACAAGAATTGGCCCAAATTGTGAGTGTTGATGACTGGCACGTAAACACACCCCGGGGTTCGTCAATCGTGGAAATCACTTCAGGACCACAAAACTGAGTAATAGTCCAAAAAAGGGCAAGAATCGGCCCAAACTGCGAGTCTTGACTGCCAACACGTAGGCACACCTTGGGGTTCGACAACCATGGAAATCACTTTGGGACCCCAAAACGGTGAGTAATAGTCCACAAAATGGTTCAGAATCCACAAAAACCGCGAGCGTAAACACACCCCGGGGTTCGTCAATCGTGGAAATCACTCCGGGACCCCAAAACGGTGAGTAGTAGTCCATGAAGCGGGTCAGAATTGGCCAAATTTGTGAGTGTTGACGAGCGGACACGTAGCGCACACTAGGGATCGTCAATCGTGGAAATCGCCGGGACCACAAACCTGAGTAATAGTCCAAAGCGGGCGAGAATCATTAAAGCGCAAGTCTTGACGACCAACACGTAAGCACACCTTGGGGTTCGACAACCATGGAAATCGCTTTGGGACCCCCAAAAGGTGAGTAATAGTCCACGAAACGGGTCAGAATCCACAAAAACCACGAGTGTGGATGACCAACACGTAAATGCACCCCGGGGTTCGTTAATCGTGGAAATCACTTCGGGACCCCAAAACAGTGAGTAATAGTCCGAAGCGGGCGAATCGCCCAAAACTACAGTGTTGATGGCCGACACGTAAAGCGCAGCAGGGTTCAACAACTATAAATCGCCGTCACCTCAAAATGGTGAGTAATAGTCCATGAAGCGGGTCAGAATTGGCCAAAACTGTGAGTGTTGACGACGGACACGTAAACACATCCCGGGGATCGTCAGTCAAGGAAATCACTCTAGAACCCCAAAGCAGTGAGTAATAGTCCACGAAACGGACCAGAATTTGCCCAAATTGTGAGTGTTGATGGCCAAACATAAGCGCACCGGGGTTCATCAATCGAGGAAATCACTTCGGGACCACAAAATTGAGTACTAGTCTAGAAACGTGCCACAATTGGCCCAAACTACGAGTCTTGACGACCAACACGTAAGCACACCTTGGGATTCGACAACCATGGAAATCGCTTTGGGACCCCCAAAACAGTGAGTAATAGTCCATGAAATGGGTCAGAATCGACAAAAACCGCGAGCGTAAACACACCCCGGGGTTCGTCAATCATGGAAATCACTCCGGGACCCCAAAACAGTGAGTGTTGACGACGGACACATAAATGCACACTAGGGATCGTCAATCGTGGAAATCGCTCTGGGACCCTAAAACGGTTAGTAATAGTCCATGAAACAGACAAGAATTGGCCCAAATTGTGAGTGTTGACGACCGACAGGTAAACGCACCCCGGGTTCATCAATCGTGGAAATCACTTCGGGACCACAAAACTGAGTAATAGTCCAAGAAACGGGCCAGAATCGGCCCAAACTGCGAGTCTTGACGACCTACACGTAAGCACACCTTGGGGTTCGACAAACATGGAAATCGCTTTGGGACCACCAAAAGGTGAGTAATAGTCCACGAAACGGGTGAGAATCCACAAAAACCGCGAGTGTGGATGACCGACACGTAAACGCACCCCGGGGTTTGTTAATCATGGAAATCGCCGGGACCACAAAGCGGTGAGTAATAGTCCACGAAAGCGGGCGAATCGCCCAAAACTACAGTGTTGATGACCAACACATAAAAGCGCTTAGGGTTCAACAACTATAAATCACTTGGCACCCCAAAGCGGCAAATAATAGTCCACGAAGCGGGTGAAATTTGCCAAAAGCTGTGGCGTGGGCAGCGGACACGTAAGCGCATCGAGGATTGTC
Organism: Aegilops speltoides; assembly: GCA_021437245.1. Classification (NCBI taxonomy): domain Eukaryota; kingdom Viridiplantae; phylum Streptophyta; class Magnoliopsida; order Poales; family Poaceae; genus Aegilops; species Aegilops speltoides. Next base: position 51,584 of record JAHHZJ010001936.1, read on the forward strand.
GATCGAGAAATCGCTCTAGGACCCCAAAGCGGTGAGTAATAGTCCATGAAACGGACCGGAATTAGCCCAAATTGTGAGTGTTGATGACCAACACGTAAACGCACCCCGGGGTTCATCAATCGTGGAAATCTCTTTGGGACCACAAAACTGAGTAATACTCTAAAAAACGGGTCAGAATCGGCCCAAACTATGAGTCTTGACGACCAACACGTATGCACACCTTGGGTTCGACAACCATGGAAATCGCTTTGGGATCCCAAAACGGTGAGTAATTGTCCACGAAACGGGCCAGAATCCACAAAAACCGCAAGTGTTGATGACTCACACGTAAACGCACCCCGGGGTTCGTCAATCGTGGAAATTACTCTGGGACCCAAAACAGTGAGTAATAGTCCACGAAATGGGCCAGAATTGCCCAAAACTATGAGTGTTGATGACCAACACATAAACGCACCGGGTTCAACAACTATGGAAATCACTTCGGCACCCCAAAACGGTAAACTATAGTCCACGAAGCAGGTCAGAATTTGCCAAAACTGTGAGTGTTGACGACGGACACGTAAACGCAACCCGGGTTCGTCAATCGTGGAAATTACCCCGGGCCCCAAAATAGTGAGTAATAGTCCACGAAAAGGGCCAGAATCGGCCAAAACTGCGAGTGTTGATTACCGACACGTAAGTGCACCTTGGGGTTCAACAACTACGAAAATCACTTCGGCACCCCAAAACGGTGAGTAATCGACCACGAAGTGGGTCAGAATTGGCCAAAATTGTGAGTGTTCATGACGGACACATAAACGCATCCCGGGGATCGTCAGTCGAGGAAATCGCTCTGGGACACCAAAACAGTGAGTAATAGTCCAAATGGTGATTGTTGATGACCGGCACGTAAACGCAACCCCGGGCTTCGTCAATCGTGGAAATCACTTCGGGACCAGAAAACTGAGTTATAGACCAGGAAACGGGCCAAGATTGGCCCAAACTGCGAGTCTTGACGACCAACATGTAACACAATTTGGGGTTCGACAACCATGGTAATCGCTTTGGGACCCCCAAAACGCTGAGTAATAGCCCATTAAACGGTCGGAGTCGACAAAAACCAGGAGTGTTGATGACCGACATGTAAGCCACAGGGTTCGTCAATCGCGGAAATCACTCCGGGACCCCAAAACAGTAAGTAATAGTCCAGGAAACGGGCCAGAATTGGCCAAAACTGTGAGTGTTCATGACCGACACATAAGCGCACCTTGGGGTTCAACAACTATGAAAATCGCTACGGGACCCCAAAACGGAGAGTAATAGTCTAGGAAGCGTGTCAGAATTGGCCAAAACTATGAGTGTTGACGACGGACACGTAAACGCACCCTAAGGATCGTCAATCGTGGAAATCGCTCTGCGACCCCAAAATGGTGAGTAATAGTCCACAAAACATACCAGAATAGGCCCAAATTGTGTGTGTTGATGACCGGCATGTAAACGCACCCCGGGGTTCGTCAATCATGGAAATCACTTCAGGACGACAAAACTGAGTAATTGTCCAAGAAATAGGCCAGAATCGGTCGAAACAGCGAGTCTTGACGACCAACACGTATGCACACCTTGGGGTTCGACAACCATGGAAATCGCTTTGGGACCCCCAAAACGGTGAGTAATAGTCCACGAAATGGGTCAGAATCGACAAAAACCACGAGTGTTGATGACCGACACGTAAGCTCACCTTGGGGTTCAACAACTATAAATCACTTGGCACCCCAAAGCGGTGAGTAATAGTCCACAAGCGGTCGAATTGGCCAAAACTGTGAGTGTTGGCGACGGACACGTAAAATCATCCAAGGGATCGTCAGTCGAGGAAATCGCTCTGGGACCCCAAAGCGGTGAGTAATATTCCATGAAATGGACTAGAATTGGCCCAAATTGTGAGTGTTGATGACCGACACGTAAACACACCCCGGGGTTCGTCAATCGTGGAAATCACTTCACGACCACAAAACTGAGTAATAGTCTAAAAAAGGGCCCGAATCGGCCCAAACTGCGAGTCTTGACGGCCAACACGTAGGCACACCTTGGGGTTCGACAACCATGGAAATCACTTTCGGACCCCAAAACGGTGAGTAATAGTCCACGAAATGGGTTACAATCCACAAAAACCGCGAGCGTAAACACACCCCGGGGTTTGTCAATCGTGGAAATCACTCTGGGACCCCAAAACAGTGAGTAGTAGTCCATGAAGCGGGTCAGAATTGGCCAAATTTGTGAGTGTTGACCACGGACACGTAAACGCACACTAGGGATCGTCAATCGTGGAAATCGCTCTGGGACCCTAAAACGGTTAGTAATAGTCCACGAAACAGACCAGAATTGGCCCAAATTGTGAGTGTTGACGACCGACACGTAAACGCACCCCGGTGTTCATCAATCGTGGAAATCACTTCAGGACCACAAAACTGAGTAATAGTCCAGGAAACGGGCCAGAATCGGCCCAAACTGCGAGTCTTGATGACCAACATGTAAGCACACCTTGGGGTTCGACAACCATGGAAATCGCTTTGGGACCACCAAAAGGTGAGTAATAGTTCACGAAACGGGTTAGAATCCACAAAAACCGCGAGTGTGGATGTCCGACACGTAAACGCACCCCGGGGTTCGTTAATCGTGGAAATCACTTCGGGACCCCAAAACAGTGAGTAATAGTCCACGAAACGGGCCAGAATCGCCCAAAACTACGAGTGTTGATGACCAACACATAAGCGCACCTTGGGGTTCAACAACTATAAATCACTTGGCACCCCAAAGCGGCAAATAATAGTCCACGGGCGGGTCGAGAATTTGCCAAAAGCGTGGCGTGGACGGCGGACACGTATCGCATCCCGGGGATCGTCAGTCGAGGAAATCGCCCTAGGACCCCAAAGCGGTGAGTAATAGTCCACGAAACGAACCAGAATTGGCCCAAATTGTGAGTGTTGATGACCAACACGTAAACGCACCCCGGGGTTCATCAATCGTGGAAATCACTTCGGGACCACAAAACTGAGTAATAGTCCAAAAACGGGTCAGAATCGGCCCAAACTGCGAGTCTTGACGACCAACACGTATGCACAGTCCACGAAACGGGTCAGAATCCACAAAAACCGCAAGTGTTGATGACACACACGTAAACGCACCCTGGGGTTCGTCAATCGTGGAAATTACTCCGGGACCCCAAAACAGTGAGTAATAGTCCACGAAACGGGCCAGAATTTCCCAAAACTACAAGTATTGATAACCAACACATAAGCCCACCTTGGGGTTCAACAACTATAAATCACTTGGCACCCCAAAGCGGTAAATAATAGTCCACGAAGCAGGTCAGAATTTGCCAAAGCTGTGAGTGTTGACGACGGACACGTCGCGCACCCGGGGTTCGTCAATCGTGGAAATACTCGGGACCCCAAAGCGGTGAGTAATAGTCCACGAAAAGGGCGAAGTGGCCAAAACTGGTAGTGTTGATTACCGACCGTAAGTGCACCTTGGGGTTCAACAACTACGAAAATCACTTGGCACCCCAAAGCGGTGAGTGTCGACCACGAAGTGGGTCAAATTTGGCCAAAATTGTGAGTGTTCACGACGGTCACATAAACGCATCGAGGATCGTCGATCGAGGAAATCGCTTTGGGACACCAAAATAGTGAGTAATAGTCCAAATTGTGATTGTTGATGACCGGCACGTAAAGGCAACCCCGGGGTTCGTCAATCGTGGAAATCACTTCGGGACCAGAAAACTGAGTAACACGTAACAAACTTGGGGTTCGACAACCATGGTAATCGCTTTGGGACCCAAACTTGGGCTTTGACAACCAAGGTTCGCCAAGATCGTCCCAAACTATGAGTCTTGACGACCAACACGTAACACAACTTGGGATTCGACAACCATGGTAATCGCTTTGGGACCCCCAAAACGGTGAGTGGGGGAGTCCTGGACTAGGGGGTGTCCGGATAGCCGGACTATCATCATCGGCCGGACTCCAAGACTATGAAGATACAAGATTGAAGACTTCGTCCCGTGTCCGAATGGGACTTTCCATGGCGTGGAAGGCAAGCAGCAATCTGGATATGTAGATCTCCTACCATTGTAACCGACTCTGTGTAACCCTAGCCCTCTCCGGTGTCTATATAAACGGAGGGTTTTAGTCCGTGGGACGAACAACCATTACAACAATCATACCATAGGCTAGCTTCTAGGGTTTAGCCTCCTTGATCTCGTGGTAGATCCACTCTTGTACTACCCATATCATCAATATTAATCAAGCGGGAGTAGGGTTTTACCTCCATCGAGAAGGCCCGAACACAGGTAAAAACATTGTGTCCCTTGTCTCCTGTTACCATCCGCCTAGAGCAGCGAGTTGGAACCCCCTACCGAGATCCGCGGTTTGACACCGACATTGGTGCTTTCATTGAGAGTTCCTCTGTGTCGTCACCGATAGGTTGATGGCTTCTTCAATCAACAACAACGCAGTCGGGTGAGACTTTTCTCCCGGACAGATCTTCGTGTTCGGGTGACCGCTTTCTGGGCAATTAAGCAGCCATCTGGAGTAGATCGAAAGCTACACCTAGCCATCAGGTCAGGTTTGGAAGCTTAAACTTCACGGCCGACATCGCGGAGACTTGATCTTGATGGGTTGAGCCACAGCCGGCGTGCCGCCTTTATCACAGTGGGCATGATTTAGCTGTGCCGCCGGACAGTGCCCTGGAAGCCGCACATGAGTCCGCTCCGACCCCTAGTTTGGAGCCGACCACGCAGATCGAGGACAGGTAGCTGGACACTGCCTCGGGAGCTGCAGTCTCTACGGCGATGGAGCCGAATACCGACCTTGTCCTTTGCAAAGCTCGTGACTCCGAGGTGCCAGACTCCTTGCCGGACTCCAAACCTCCTGCGCCCCTGCCAATCGAATCCGATTGGGCGCCGATCATGGAGTTCACCGCTGCGGACATCTTTCAGCACTCACCCTTTGGCGGCATCCTGAATTCGCTAAAGCATCTCTCGTTATCGGAGAGCCACAGCTGAACTTCGGTCGGGATGGTTGGGATGCGGACGACGAAGAAATTCAAATCCACCCACCACCACTTTGTATCCCTTGTCGGCGATCTAACCGACATACTAGACTACGACTCGAAGACATCGGCGGTATGGGCGGCGATGCGGAGGCGATTAGAAACCAGCACCAGCAGGGCTTTGGAAGACCACCTCATCATCGACATATACATGGTGGACATCCCAAAGGATGGGAATGGCGAAGAAGCGGCGGAGGCAGATTCCTCGAGAAATAGCCCAAGCGCCGGCGTCGTGGCGCCGCTCTAAATCCGCCAAAGCAAGAATGGAGATTCCGGCACGGAGACAATAACACCCAGAGAGTGCCAAAGACAACCCCTCCGGCAAGATTCAACACGGGAGGGCGGAGAAGCCAGCCCTCGAGAGAAGCGGCGAGCGAGGAGATAGAGGATGACAATTACATGCCTCCCTCAGGAGATGTGGCAAGCCTTAACGACAGCAATTAAATCGTGCCGAGGATCCCGTCGAACAAGGCGTTTTAAGCAGGCTAATGGCCATGGCGAATAGCCTAAATAAAAAGCAACAACAACGAGCTGATCAAGACCCTCTTGGCCGACAGATGGACCGAGGTCCTCGCGGCGAAAACCTGAACTCGAGCGCCCCTCAAAAGCTACCCAAAATGCAAGTTGCTCCCCGATTAGAGGAGGAGGCATATAAACCTTCATCACCAGCGCTGTCTGGCGGACCGACCACCTCGTGGCATGACGAGAGGCATCTAGGCCCTCCACGAGAACCGTACCCGGCACGCTCTAAGCGCGAAGCCCAGGGGAATGCACGGACTTGCGAGACATATTGGAGGACAAGGCAAAACAATCACGATCTATCTATGGATCACGTGGGCGCCCCATGATCCTGGCGACTACCATCGCACGGATCTGACAGCAACTCCGGCGGGCGAACACAAGCAGACAAAGCTCTCTTGAGCTACGTCGTGATATTACTTGATATAAAGGCGCCGTACACCCACTATGCTTCCCGGATGAAGTAATGGATCATCAAATCCACGAAGGTTTAAACCCATGAACATCGAATCCTATGATGGCTGCAGACCCAGCGGTTTGGATCGAAGATTATCTCCTTCATATCCATATGGCCCTTGGTGACGATCTACGCCATCAAGTATCTCCCGCTCAAGCTTAAAGGACCAGCTCGGCATTGTCTTAACAGCTTGCCAGCAGAGTCAATTGGGTGTTGGGAGGACCTGGAAGCCGCATTTCTCGACAACTTCCAGGTCACATATGTGCGACCACCAGACGCCGATGACCTAAGACACATAATTCAGCAGCCAGACGAATCGGACAGACAGTTCTGGACACGGTTCTTAACAAAGAAAAATCAAATCGTCATTGTCCGGATCACGAGGCCCTCGTAGCCTTCAAACATAACATCCGCGAAGAATGGCTGATGCAGCACCTAGGACAGGAAAAGCGAAATCCATGGCAGCCCTCACATCACTCATGAGCAGCTTACATGCGGGGAGGACAGCTAGCTAGTCGCACTAACAACCTCAACAAAAATGTTGGCAGTCCGGATACTAAGGACCGCAATGGCAGGTCGCGTCGAAACAAAAACAAACACGCGTTAATGGTGATAACTGCGAGGATCTGGCGGTCAGCGCGGATTGAGGCTCTAAACCGGTCGTGGAAGAAGCCATTCAAAGAACCACTCGGGTCCGTCAATTTGGACCGAATACTTGACCACTCTTGCGGATACATGGCACCTGAAAAACCAGCTAATCACACTAATAGGGTTGTTGGGTATTCAAACAAGCGAGCAAGTTAATTGCGAAAACAATGACAAGGGCTGCATAGCGATGGCGAGGAAGAGACCCGGCCGCGAGCGATGAGAGGACGAAGGGTTTCCCCCACAAGTGCGGATGGTAAACATGATATCGCAACCCATATACCCAGAGGGGGCGAGCGTGCACTTAGGATGTATATGCGATGGAGCGATCGCCCGAAGTTCAATCCATGGTCCTCTTGCCCGATCACTTTTGATCGAAGGACCACCCACAAGTATCCGCCATGGCGGATTTGCGCGATGGTTTTAGACCCAATCGTCGATGGATTTCACCTCACAAGAGTCGATGATGGGGCGGCGGCAACTGAACCGGCTTTATCGGGACACGGTCGCATAAGATGGGCATAGACCCTCAAGGATTAAATCTACAAAGGCGACCTTCAAAGGCGTCATACCAGGTGTAAAGGCCAGCTATGCAGGCTCATCCTGCTGAAGTGGTCTTGGATCCCGGATAACCACGAAGCAAGAGTTAATCTTCTATATAGTCCCGTTCATGGCGGCTATCATGCTCTACTCAGACGGACGCGTTTACAAAGTTCAGCGGTGCCGCATTATACATACCTCAAGCTCAAGATGCGAGGCCCTCGAGTCATCACGGTCAATGGAAACACTGAGCGCTCCCTCGAATGGAGGAACACCGATGGCTCTCATGGCGAAATGCTGAACAGCCTCTCAAGGCAATTTTGAGTCCGGCCGTTAAGCGGCCGGACACGCCAAACACACCGAATGCGTACAACAAGACCGCTGGCCCGTTCGAAACGCAGCGTAGCAATGCGGCTAACCCAGCCCTCGCATGATTGCAAGACTAGTCCTTCGCGTACATCATTACGCTCTGGAGATACCATGGTCATAGGGGAAGGGGCACGACCACGACAGGCCCAGAGTGCGGCTCAACCACACCAGGGGTTCCAAGTGCATCGCTCTTTTTCTTTTTTCTTTTTTCTTATCCACAGGACTCCGTTTACCAGAGGCCTTGTCCGGCAGTGGACCTACCGACCTCATGATACAACAGCCAGGGAAGGAGAAAGGCTACGACGAAACTAAGGTGGTCTCCATTACGAGCATTAAATCTGTTTAATACACCATTCTGCAGCCTACCCCTGGAGGGGGACATGTTTAAACAGCCCAATCCCTTGCTTAACACACTAGTTGTATCGCTCTGCATTCATGGCAGTATTTTTGAATAAACAATGCATCGCTTTTTGCTTATAGCTGCATTTCTTTTTATATACATATGTTCATTTGCAGCATCCTGCATCCGTACACTTTGGTACGGCCGAATACACTCGGGGCTTATGTTTCCCGCATTATGGTGTGATAAGTCCGAACACTTTCCCAAGTGCGGCACCCCAAACTTATAGCATTATATGCATTGGCTCCGAATCATGTCTTGGGTAAATAGTTGGGTTTGCCCGGCTCCCATGTTTTGGTACCTTACGTTCCGTTTTATCGGCTAAGGTAGCATTGGGAGAACCACTGCGATTGCGCCCCGGTTGAGCTGGGCGGCGCCTCGATGGAGAAAGCTAAAACTGACCGTCATGATAAGGCGAGAGCTGGTCGCTGTTAGAGAGGTCTTTTGAGTCCCTAAAACTTATGCCGCTTAGGCGAGGAACGGCTTTGTCCAGCCAGGCGTGGATAGCGCCTCGAACTCGGTCTTCGAATACTAGGGCTTGCGAAATTTAAAATTATAGAATTCTATGGCTAAGTGAGAGTGTTCAAGCATTATAAGTCTGGTTGCCTTGTTCATCGTGTTGGCGCCTCCTAGATGGACCCAAAAATGGGAACAAGCGCTCAAGTTTATACGAACACCCGACACTTTCGTGGCATGGGGCTGAAATAACGACTTGCCATCTCTCGATTTTAACGGCCGCCTGAAGGTAATATTTTAAATTAATAAGCGTTGCTTAGCGCATATGAACAAAGTTTTCAGCGCACAGGATAACACATTGCGAGTCTACTCAAATACTACATCTTTGGAGCACTCGTCCACAATCTTGTGGGCACCCTTCAGGACACTCTTATAGTACATTTGGCGTGCGATACTCCTTGCCCTTGTGTGCGTCGATTAAAGCTTCTCGGCATCCAGCCTGCCCTAGTGCACTTTTGCAGGCAAGGCCAACAGGCACCTTCAATGCGGCGGGGCGCAGCGACTTCCACCCGAGGCACGCATCCACCAGCCGCCGCACTAAGCCGAAGTAGCTCCCAGGCATGGCCTCCCCGGGCCACAACCGAACTATGAGGCCCTTCATGGCCTGTTCAGCTACCTTGTGGAGCTCGACCAGCTGCTTTAGCTGGTCGCTAACGGGCACCGGAAGTCCAGCCTCAGCATATTGAGACTAGAAGACCTTCTCCGCTGAGCTCCCCTCCTCGGCCCGGTAGAATGCGGCGGCATCGGACCCGCTGCAAGGCAGATCTGCAAATGCTCCTGGAGAGCTCCGAATTCGGGTAAGTAACAGGTATTTCACTCCGAATTCGGGTAAGTAACAGGTAATTCACTTTCACATGCTTGCTTTGCATGAAAAAAGCCTTACCCGCCGCTATTCTCTTCAAATCTTCCACCTCCTGGAGGGCCTTGTGGGGTTCGGCCTTAGCGGCTTTGGCACTCTCAAGAGCCGAGCCAAGCTCGGACTCTCAAGTCCTCGAGTCGCGCTCCAAACTCTTGTGCTTCTCCACAAGAACCTGGAGCTCTTGCTGCACCTCCGCCACCCTCGCCTCCTGCTTCTCCCGCTCGGCTCTCTCCTTGGCCGCATTGTGCTCGGCCGCGGACACGGCGTCCTTAAGAGTCGCCACCTCGTTCGTGGCTCCTGGAGTACCCACGTTATCCTTGATATTTTTCTTGCAACCAAAATCCTTTTCTGTAAGGTACAAATTTAACACGGTGTCACTCACCTTCCCTGTCCTCGAGCTGCTTCTTGGCATGGCCGAGCTCACTCTCGGACCGCTCGAGGTTCTGCTTCAAAGCATCGACCTCCATGATCGGTCTGGCGGAGGTCGATAGCGCAACCTGCAATCCCATATTGACATAATTTTTAGACCTCCTGCGTATATCTTTTTAGATCCTCGGTCCGGCTTTTCTTTCGAACCTTGAACCGAGCATCGGGGCTCTGTCTATGCGGTATTACATTACATATTTTCAATTTTCTTACCTCAAAGCCCGTTAGAAGGCTGCATGAGGCTTGGTCAACCCGCTCTTGGCGAGCTGAACCTTCTGAACCACCGCGCTCATTATAGTGCGGTGTTCTTCCTCGATGGAGCGCCATTGGCGCCTCCAACAAGTTGTCCGGCGCCTCCGGTTGGGCGGAGGCCGCCCGGTGTCCGATCTTGCCCTTCTTACGAAGGGGCGCTGCGGACTCGGAACCCTTGCTGGTTCGGTGCGAATCGGCGCAAAGTCGGGAGGCTGCCTTGCGGCACCTCGGAGCCTCCTCCTCCTGATGGGTCCCCTCCTGGGATCCCACCTCGGCGTTGTTAGCGCCACGGGGAGTTGAGGCTGTCGGAAGGGAATCCACATCCAACAGAGCCAAGGACCCGCTCGATGAAGCGGGAAGATCATCCTCGGCCGGACTACAGGTAGTGTGCGGCATTAGAAGGACACTACGTGGCACAAAGAGAAATTATATATCATTCAGGAATCCGGATACTTACGATCTTGCCGGGGGCTTGGCCCTTGAGGGCCACACCCCGTTGCCGTCGCCGGCGTTGGCGGAGCAGTCCGGAGGAAGGGTCCTTCCCTTCTTGGACCCTTCGGCCTCCCCCGTTGGGGAGGCCTTCCTTTTCTTCTCTCCTCCCTCTTGGGGAGAGTCCTCTTTCTCCTCCTCGTCCTCGGGGAGAGTCCGCCTCGAGCCATCGAGCAGCGAGTCCGATACCACTGGCGCCGAGAACTTCTTGGGTTCCGTGGCCTTCTTCTTGGCCTTCTTCTCGGCACCACGTAAAGTGCGGGACTAGCAACCCGTTAAGCGGGTGTCCGCTGGAGTCTTGGGGAGGGGCGGACAGTTAACTGTCGGGACGTCCTCTGCCAGTCATGTTAAAGGCATTGGGAATTTTAGATCCCACATAGAGTCAAACTATGAAAGAAATAAATGTCCCATAAAGGATAACATATCTTACCGCACCGGCCGGGCGCTGCGTGCTGAATCCGGGATCTTCAGTTGCGGATGCGGGGGCTTCTCCCCCCTTGAACAGCACCCTCCAGGCCGCTTCGTACGTTGTGTCGAAGAGCCCACTAAGGGTCCAGTGCTGTGTTGGATCAAACTCCCACAGATTGAAGGCCCGTTGTTGGCAGGGGAGAATCCGGCGGACGAGCATGACCTGGATCACGTTGACAAGCTTAAGCTTCTTGTTCACGAGTGCAGAGCGGGACCGAGTCGGTCGGCTCCTCGAACTACCCCATAGCAAGCCCTTCTCTTTCCGGAGGTGAGCTGCATGGGGTACCAGATCTGAACTCGGGGCGCAGCCCATTTAGAGTCCTGTGGCTCGGTGATATAGAACCACCACGATTGCCACCCTTTGATGGTTTCCACGAAGGCGCCCTCGAGCCAAGTGGCGTTGTGCATTTGCCCACCATGGCACCTCCGCACTCCGCTTGGTTGCCCTTCACAACCTTGACTTGACATTGAAGGTCTTTAGCCACAAGCGAAGTGGGGCTGGATCTGAAGGAAGGCCTCGCACCCTGACGATAAATGCCGAGATGTTGAGGATGAAGTTTGGCGCCGGATCGTGGAAGTCGGGCCGTAGTAGTACATGAGCCCCGGACGAAGGGATGAAGTGGGAAGCCCGATCCAGCGGAGGAAGTGGGGAAGAAATCGACCCTCTCATGGGGCACTGGGGGTGGGGATGAGCTGCCTTGTCGGGCGGCCGGTCTTGTGATGTCATTTGGACAGGTATCCGGCGCCAGCGCAGTTTTCGATGTGCCCCTCCGTAGCGGAGGAGGCCATCCTGCCTCTGCTCGGACATGGTTGTAGAAGGTTGAGGCGAGTTATGCGGGCTTAGGTATTTGGAGCTCGAGTCTTGAAGATGGATAAGCGAGAGGAGGAAGAAGGCGTGGGTAAAGGGTGGATCCTTATCCCTTATATATGGACGGACGAAGACTATGTGTCCCCACCGCCTGGTGAAACTTCGCCTATCTCGGCGCCACAATCAATGGCGCGGTTGGGTTCTACGTCTGTATTGATGGGAATCCGGAATAAGGGAACACGATCTCTTTGACAAGGCGTGCCAAGAAACCGCTAAACGCTAAGCGCTTGGCGGTATAGTAAAAGCGATTCAAGTAAAGGCTTGGTAGTGGTGTTACGTCACGCCACAAAATCGTCGTGATTGAACTTGTGTACATATTATTCTCTCTACGGTGGTATGTGGAATTTATTTTGCGAGCGGACACTATCTGGTGTTCACAAATCTTCTATGATTAATTAGGAGGAACCCGCCTTGCAATGCCGAACAATATCGCGCGGACTCATCGTCATTGAAGCTGGTTGAGGAGCTCTTGAGGAGTCTGGACTAGGGGTGTCGGATAGCGGACTATCATCATCGGCGGACTCCAAGACTATGAAGATACAAGATTGAAGACTTCGTCCGTGTCGGATGGAACTTTCCTTGGCGTGGAAGGCAAGCTTGCAATCTGGATATGTAGATCTCCTACCATTGTAACCGACTACTGTGTAACCCTAGCCCTCTCCGGTGTCTATATAAACCGGAGGGTTTTAATCCGTGGGGCGAACAACCATTACAACAATCATACCATAGGCTAGCTTCTAGGGTTTAGCCTCCTTGATCTCGTGGTAGATCCGGTCTTGTACTACCCATATCATCAATATTAATCAAGCGGGAGTAGGGTTTTACCTCCATCGAGAGGGCGAACACAGGTAAAAACATCGTGTCCCTTGTCTCCTGTTACCATCCGCCTAGACGCACAGTTCGGGACCCCCTACCCGAGATCCGCCGGTTTTGACACCGACAGTGAGTAATAGCCCATTAAACGGTTGGAGTCGACAAAAACCGGGAGTGTCGATGACCGACACGTAAATGCACCCTGGGGTTCGTCAATCGCGGAAATCACTCCGGGACCCCAAAACAGTAAGTAATAGTCCGGGAAACGGGCTAGAATTGGCCAAAACTGTGAGTGTTGATGACCGACACATAAGCGCACCTTGGGGTTCAACAACTATGAAAATCGCTACGGGACCCCAAAACGGTGAGTAATAGTCCAGGAAGTGTGTCAGAATTGGCCAAAACTATGAGTGTTGATGACGGACACGTAAACGCACCCTAAGGATCGTCAATCGTGGAAATCGCTCTAGGACCCCAAAACGGTGAGTAATAGTCCACAAAACATACAAGAATTGGCCCAAATTGTGAGTGTTGATGACCGACATGTAAACGCACCCCGGGGTTCGTCAATCATGGAAATCACTTCAGGATGACAAAACTGAGTAATTGTCCAAGAAATAGGCCAGAATCGGCCAAAACTGCGAGTCTTGACGACCAACACGTATGCACACCTTGGGGTTCGACAACCATGGAAATCGCTTTGGGACCCCCAAAACGGTGAGTAATATTCCACGAAATGGGTCAGAATCGACAAAAACCACGAGTGTTGATGACCGACACGTAAGCTCACCTAGGGGTTCAACAACTATGGAAATCACTTCGGCACCCCAAAACGGTGAGTAATAGTCCATGAACGGTCGAATTGGCCAAAAGCTGTGAGTGTTGACAGCGGACACATAAAATCATCCAAGGGATCGTCAGTCGAGGAAATCGCTCTGGGACCCCAAAGCGGTGAGTAATATTCCATGAAACGGACTAGAATTGGCCCAAATTGTGAGTGTTGATGACCGACACGTAAACGCACCCTAAGGATCGTCAATCGTGGAAATCACTTCAGGACCACAAAACTGAGTAATAGTCCAAAAAAGGGCTAGAATCGGCCCAAACTGCGAGTCTTGACGGCCAGCACGTAGGCACACCTTGGTGTTCGACGACCATGGAAATCACTTTGGGACCCCAAAACGGTGAGTAATAGTCCACGAAATGGGTCAGAATCCACAAAAACCGCGAGCGTAAACACACCCCGGGGTTCGTTAATCGTGGAAATCACTCCGGGACCCCAAAGCGGTGGCGATAGTCCATGAAGCGGGTCGAGAATTGGCCAACTTTGTGAGTGTTGACAGCGGACACGTAAACGCACACTAGGGATCGTCAATCGTGGAAATCGCTCTGGGACCCTAAAACGGTTAGTAATAGTCCACGAAACAGACCAGAATTGGACCAAATTATGAGTGTTGACGACCGACACGTAAATGCACCCCGGGGTTCATCAATCGTGGAAATCACTTCGGGACCACAAAACTGAGTAATAGGACAAAAAACGGGCCAGAATCGGCCCAAACTGCGAGTCTTGACGACCAACACGTAAGCACACCTTGGGGTTCGACAACTATGGAAATCGCTTTGGGACCCCCAAAAGGTGAGTAATAGTCCATGAAACGGGTCAGAATCCACAAAAACCGCGAGTGTGGATGTCCGACACGTAAACGCACCCCGGGTTCGTTAATCGTGGAAATCACTTCGTGACCCCAAAATAGTGAGTAATAGTCCACGAAACGGGCCAGAATCGCCCAAAACTACGAGTGTTGATGACCAACACACAAGCGCACCTTAGGGTTCAACAACTATAAATCACTTGGCACCCCAAAGCGGCAAATAATAGTCCACGGCGGGTGAAATTTGCCAAAGCGTGGCGTGGACGGCGGACACGTAAGCGCATCGAGGATAGTTAGTCAAGAAATCACTCAGGACACCCAAGCGGTGAGTAATAGTCCACGAAAGCGGACGAATTGGCCCCAATTGTGAGTGTTGATGACCAACACGTCGCGCACCGGGGTTCATCAATCGTGGAAATCACTTCGGGACCACAAAACTGAGTAGTAGTCCAAAAAATGGGTCAGAATCGGCCCAAACTACGAGTCTTGACGACCAATACGTATGCACACCTTGGGTTCGACAACCATGGAAATCGCTTTGGGATCCCAAAATGGTGAGTAATAGTCCACGAAACGGGTCAGAATCCACAAAAACCGCAAGTGTTGATGACTGACACGTAAACGCACCCCGGGGTTCGTCAATCGTGGAAATTACTCCGGGACCCCAAAGCAGTGAGTAATAGTCCACGAAATGGGCCAGAAATGCCTAAAACTACGAGTGTTGATGACCAACACATAAGCGCACCTTGGGGTTCAACAACTATGGAAATCACTTCGGCACCCCAAAACTGTAAATAATAGTCCACGAAGCAGGTCAGAATTTGCCAAAACTATGAGTGTTGACGACGGACACGTAAACGCACCCCGAGGTTCGTCAATCGTGGAAATTACTCCGGGACCCCAAAACAGTGAGTAATAGTCCACGAAAAGGGCCAGAATCGGCCAAAACTGCGAGTGTTGATTACCGACACGTAAGTGTACCTTGGGGTTCAACAACTACGAAAATCACTTCGGCACCCCAAAACGGTGAGTAATCGACCACGAAGTGGGTCAGAATTGGCCAAAATTGTAAGTGTTCACGACGGACACATAAATGCATCCCGGGGATCGTCAGTCGAGGAAATCGCTCTGGGACACCAAAACAGTGAGTAATAGTCCAAATTGTGATTGTTGATGACCGGCACGTAAACGCAACCCCGGGGTTCGTCAATCGTGGAAATCACTTCGGGACCAGAAAACTGAGTAATAGACCAGGAAACGGGCCAAGATCGGCCCAAACTGCGAGTCTTGATGACCAACACGTAACACAACTTGGGGTTCGACAACCATGGGAATCGCTTTGGGACCCCCAAAATGGTGAGTAATAGCCCATTAAACGGTCGGAGTCGACAAAAACCGGGAGTGTTGATGGTGACGCAGCGCACCACAGGGTTCGTCAATCGCGGAAATCACTCCGGGACCCCAAAACAGCAAGTAATAGTCCAGGAAACGGGCCAGAATTGGCCAAAACTGTGAGTGTTGATGACCGACACATAAGCGCACCTTGGGGTTCAACAACTACGAAAATCGCTACGGGACCCCAAAACGGTGAGTAATAGCCAGGAAGCGTGTTAGAATTGGCCAAAACTGTGAGTGTTGACGACGGACACGTAAACGCACCCTAAGGATCGTCAATCGTGGAAATCGCTCTAGGACCCCAAAACGGTGAGTAATAGTCCACAAAACATACCAGAATTGGACCAAATTGTGAGTGTTGATGATCGACATGTAAACGCACCCCGGGGTTCGTCAATCGTGGAAATCACTTCAGGACCAAAAATTTGAGTAATAGTCCAAATAAGGGCCAGAATCGGCCCAAATTGCGAATCTTGACGGCCAACACGTAGGCACACCTTGGGGTTCGACAACCATGGAAATCACTTTGGGACCCCAAAACGGTGAGTAATAGTCCACGAAATGGGTCAGAATCCACAAAAACCGCGAGCGTAAACACACCCCGGGGTTCGTCAATCGTGGAAATCACTCCGGGACCCCAAAACAGTGAGTAGTAGTCCTTGAAGCGGGTCAGAATTGGCCAAGTTTGTGAGTGTTGACGACGGACACGTAAACGCACACTAGGGATCGTCAATCGTGGAAATCGCTCTGGGACCCTAAAACGGTTAGTAATAGTCCACGAAACAAACCAGAATTGGCCCAAATTGTGAATGTTGACGACCGACACGTAAACGCACCCCGGGGTTCATCAATCGTGGAAATCACTTAGGGGCCACAGAACTGAGTAATAGTCCAAGAAACGGGCCAGAATCGGCCCAAACTGCGAGTCTTGACGACCAACACGTAAGCACACCTTTGGGTTCGACAACCATGGAAATCGCTTTGGGACCCCCAAAAGGTGAGTAATAGTCCACGAAACGGGTCAGAATCCACAGAAACCGCGAGTGTGGATGTCCGACACATAAACGCACCCCGGGGTTCGTTAATCGTGGAAATCACTTCGGGACCCCAAAACAATGAGTAATAGTCCACGAAACGGGCCAGAATCACCCAAAACTAGGAGTTTTGATGACCAACACATAAGCGCACCTTGGGGTTCAAAAACTATGGAAATCACTTCGGCACCCCAAAACGGCAAATAATAGTCCACGAAGCCGGTCAGAATTTGCCAAAACTGTGAGCGTGGACAACGGACACATAAACGCATCCCGGGGATCGTCAGTCGAGGAAATCGCTCTAGGACCCCAAAGCGGTGAGTAATAGTCCTCGAAACGGACCAGAATTGGCCCAAATTGTGAGTGTTGATGACCAACACGTAAACGCACCCCGGGGTTCATCAATCGTGGAAATCACTTTGGGACCACAAAACTGAGTAATAGTCCAAAAAACGGGTCAAAATCGGCCCAAACTACGAGTCTTGACGACCAACAAGTATGCACACCTTGGGTTCGACAACCATGGAAATCGCTTTGGGATCCCAAAACGGTGAGTAATAGTCCACGAAACGGGTCAGAATCCACAAAAACCGCAAGTGTTGATGACTCACACGTAAACGCACCCCGGGGTTCGTCAATCGTGGAAATTGCTCCGGGACCCCAAAACAGTGAGTAATAGTCCACGAAACGGGCCAGAATTGCCCAAAACTACGAGTGTTGAAGACCAACACATAAGTGCACCTTGGGGTTCAACAACTATGGAAATCACTTCGGCACCCCAAAACGGTAAATAATAGTCCACGAAGCAGGTCAGAATTTGCCAAAACTGTGAGTGTTGACGATGGACACGTAAACGCACCCCGGGGTTCGTCAATCGTGGAAATTACTCCGGGACCCCAAAACAGTGAGTAATAGTCCACGAAAAGGGCCAGGATCGGCCAAAACTGCGAGTGTTGATTACCGACACGTAAGTGCACCTTGGGGTTCAACAACTACGAAAATCACTTCGGCACCCCAAAACGGTGAGTAATCGACCACGAAGTGGGTCAGAATTGGCCAAAATTGTGAGTGTTCACGACGGACACATAAACGCATCCCGGGGATCGTCAATCGAGGAAATCGCTCTGGGACGACCAACACGTAACACAACTTGGGGTTCGACAACCATGGTAATCGCTTTGGGACCCCCAAAACGGTTAGTAATAGCCCATTAAACGGTCGGAGTCGACAAAAACCGGGAGTGTTGATGACCGACACGTAAACGCATCCTGGGGTTCGTCAATCGCGGGAATCACTCCGGGACCCCAAAACAGTAAGTAATAGTCCAGGAAACGGGCCAGAATTGGCCAAAACTGTGAGTGTTGATGACCGACACATAAGCGCACCTTGGGGTTCAACAACTACGAAAATCGTTACGGGACCCCAAAACGGTGAGTAATAGTCCAGGAAGCGTGTCAGAATTGGCCAAAACTGTGAGTGTTGACGACGGACACGTAAACGCACCCTAAGGATCGTCAATCGTGGAAATCGCTCTGGGACCCCAAAACGGTGAGTAATAGTCCACAAAACATACCAGAATTGGCCCAAATTGTGAGTGTTGATGACCGACATGTAAACGCACCTCGGGGTTCGTCAATCGTGGAAATCACTTCTGGACCACAAATTTGAGTAATAGTCCAAAAAAGGGCCAGAATCGGCCCAAACTGCGAGTCTTGATGACCAACACGTAGGCACACCTTGGGGTTCGACAACCATGGAAATCACTTTGGGACCCCAAAACGGTGATTAATAGTCCTTGAAATGGGTCAGAATCCACAAAAACTGCGAGCGTAAACACACCACGGGGTTCGTCAATCGTGGAAATCACTCCGGGACCCCAAAACAGTGAGTAGTAGTCCGTGAAGCGGGTCAGAATTGGCCAAGTTTGTGAGTGTTGACGACGGACACGTAAACGCACACTAGGGATCGTCAATCGTGGAAATCGCTCTGGGACCCTAAAACGGTTACTAATAGTCCACGAAACAGACCAAAATTGGCCCAAATTGTGAGTGTTGATGACCGACACGTAAACGCACCCCGAGGTTCATCAATCGTGGAAATCACTTAGGGGCCACAGAACTGAGTAATATTCCAAAAAACGGGCCAGAATCGGCCCAAACTGCGAGTCTTGACGACCAACACGTAAGCACACCTTGGGGTTCGACAACCATAGAAATCGCTTTGGGACCCCCAAAAGGTGAGTAATAGTCCACGAAACGGGTCAGAATCCACAAAAACCGCGAGTGTGGATGTCCGACACATAAACGCACCCCGGGGTTCGTTAATCGTGGAAATCACTTCGGGACCCCAAAACAATGAGTAATAGTCCACGAAACGGGCCAGAATCACCCAAAACTACGAGGGTTGATGACCAACACATAAGCGCACCTTGGGGTTCAACAACTATGGAAATCACTTTGGCACCCCAAAACAGCAAATAATAGTCTACGAAGCCGGTCAGAATTTGCAAAAACTGTGAGCGTGGACGACGGACACATAAACGCATCCCGGGGATCGTCAGTCGAGGAAATCGCTCTAGGACCCCAAAGCGGTGAGTAATAGTCCTCGAAACGGACCAGAATTGGCCCAAATTGTGAGTGTTGATGACCAACACGTAAACGCACCCCGGGGTTCATCAATCGTGGAAATCACTTCGGGACCACAAAACTGAGTAATAGTCCAAAAAACGGGTCAGAATCGGCCCAAACTACGAGTCTTGACGACCAACACGTATGCACACCTTGGGTTTGACAACCATGGAAATCACTTTGGGATCCCAAAACGGTGAGTAATAGTCCACGAAACGGGTCAGAATCCAGAAAAACCGCAAGTGTTGATGACTCACACGTAAACGCACCCCGGGGTTCGTCAGTCATGGAAATTACTCCGGGACCCCAAAACAGTGAGTAATAGTCCACGAAACGGACCCAAATTGCCCAAAACTGCGAGTGTTGATGACCAACACATAAGCGCACCTTGGGGTTCAACAACTATGGAAATCACTTCGGCACCCCAAAACGGTAAGTCCACGAAGCAGGTCAGAATTTGCCAAAACTGTGAGTGTTGACTACGGACACGTAAACGCACCCGGGGTTCGTCAATCGTGGAAATTACTCCGGGACCCCAAAACAGTGAGTAATAGTCCACGAAAAGGGCCAGGATCGGCCAAAACTGCGAGTGTTGATTACCGACACGTAAGGGCACCTTGGGGTTCAACAACTACGAAAATAACTTCGGCACCCCAAAACGGTGAGTAATCGACCACGAAGTGGGTCAGAATTGGCCAAAATTGTGAGTGTTCACGACGGACACATAAACACATCCCGGGGATCGTCAGTCGAGGAAATCGCTCTCGGACACCAAAACAGTGAGTAATAGTCCAAATTGTGATTGTTGATGACCGGCACGTAAATGCAACCCCGGGGTTTGTCAATCGTGGAAATCACTTCGGGACCACAAAACTGAGTAATAGTCCAGGAAACGGGCCAAGATCGGCCCAAACTGCGAGTCTTGACGACCAACACGTAACACAACTTGGGGTTCGACAACCATGGTAATCGCTTTGGGACCCCCAAAACGGTTAGTAATAGCCCATTAAACGGTCGGAGTCGACAAAAACCGGGAGTGTTGATGACCGACACGTAAACGCACCCTGGGGTTCATCAATCGCGGAAATCACTCTGGGACCCCAAAACAGTAAGTAATAGTCCAGGAAACGGGCCAGAATTGGCCGAAATTGTGAGTGTTGATGACCGACACATAAGCGCACCTTGGGGTTCAACAACTACGAAAATCGCTACGGGACCCCAAAACGGTGAGTAATAGTCCAGGAAGCATGTCAGAATTGGCCAAAGCTGTGAGTGTTGACGACAGACACGTAAACGCACCCTAAGGATCGTCAATTGTGGAAATCGCTCTGGGACCCCAAAACGGTGAGTAATAGTCCACAAAACATACTAGAATTGGCCCAAATTGTGAGTGTTGATGACCGACATGTAAACGCACCCCGGGGTTCGTCGATCATGGAAATCACTTCAGGACCACAAATTTGAGTAATAGTCCAAAAAAGGGCCAGAATCGTCCCAAACTACGAGTCTTGACGGCCAACACATAGGCACACCTTGGGGTTCGACAACCATGGAAATCACTTTGGGACCCCAAAACGGTGAGTAATAGTCCACGAAATGGGTCAGAATCCACAAAAACTGCGAGCGTAAACACACCCCGGGGTTCGTCAATCGTGGAAATCACTCCAGGACCCCAAAACAGTGAGTTGTAGTCCATGAAGCGGGTCAGAATTGGCCAAATTTGTGAGTGTTGACGACGGACACGTAAACGCACACTAGGAATCGTCAATCGTGGAAATCGCTCTGGGACCCTAAAACGGTTAGTAATAGTCCACGAAACAGACCAGAATTGGCCCAAATTGTGAGTGTTGACGACCGACACGTAAACGCACCCCGGGGTTCATCAATCGTGGAAATCACTTAGGGGCCACAAAACTGAGTAATAGTCCAAGAAACGGGCCAGAATCGGCCCAAACTGCGAGTCTTGATGACCAACACGTAAGCACACCTTGGGGTTCGACAACCATGGAAATCGCATTGGGACCCCCGAAAGGTGAGTAATAGTCCACGAAACGGGTCAGAATCCACAAAAACCGCGAGTGTGGATGTCCGACACGTAAACGCACCCCGGGGTTCGTTAATCGTGGAAATCACTTCGGGACCCCAAAACAGTGAGTAATAGTCCATGAAATGGGCCAGAATCGCCCAAAACTACGAGTGTTGATGACCAACACATAAGCGCACCTTGGGGTTCAACAACGATGGAAATCACTTTGGCACCCCAAAACGGCAAATAATAGTCCATGAAGCCGGTCAGAATTTGCCAAAACTGTGAGCGTGGACGACGGACACATAAACGTATCCCGGGGATCGTCAGTCGAGGAAATCGCTCTAGGACCCCAAAGCGGTGAGTAATAGTCCTCGAAACAGACCAGAATTGGCCCAAATTGTGAGTCTTGATGACCAACACGTAAACGCACCCCGGGGTTCATCAATCGTGGAAATCACTTCGGGACCACAAAACTGAGTAATAGTCCAAAAAACGGGTCAGAATCGGCCCAAACTACGAGTCTTGACGACAAACACGTATGCACACCTTGGGTTCGACAACCATGGAAATCGCTTTGGGATCCCAAAACGGTGAGTAATAGTCCACGAAACGGGTCAGAATCCACAAAAACCGCAAGTGTTGATGACTCACATGTAAACGCACCCCGGGGTTCGTCAATCGTGGAAATTACTCCGGGACCCCAAAATAGTGAGTAATAGTCCATGAAACGGGCCAGAATTGCCCAAAACTACGAGTGTTGATGACCAACACATAAGCGCACCTTGGGGTTCAACAACTATGGAAATCACTTCGGCACCCCAAGAGAGTAAATAATAGTCCACGAAGCAGGTCAGAATTTGCCAAAACTGTGAGTGTTGACGACAGACACGTAAACGCACCCCGGGGTTCGTCAATCGTGGAAATTACTCCGGGACCCCAAAACAGTGAGTAATAGTCCACGAAAAGGGCCAGAATCGGCCAAAACTGCGAGTGTTGATTACCGACACGTAAGTGCACCTTGGGGTTCAACAACTACGAAATTCACTTGGCACCCCAAAACGGTGAGTAATCGACCACGAAGTAGGTCAGAATTGGCAAAAATTGTGAGTGTTCACGACGGACACATAAACGCATCCCGGGGATCGTCAGTCGAGGAAATCGCTCTGGGACACCAAAGCGGTGAGTAATAGTCAAATTGTGATTGTTGATGGCCCGCGCGTAAAGCGCAACCCGGGGTTTCGTCAATCGTGGAAATCACTTCGGGACCAGAAAACTGAGTAATAGTCCAGGCAACAGGCCAAGATCGGCCCAAACTGCGAGTCTTGACGACCAACATGTAACACAACTTGGGGTTCGACAACCATGGTAATCGCTTTGGGACCCCCAAAACGGTTAGTAATAGCCCATTAAGCGGTGGAGTCGACAAAACCGGGAGTGTTGATGACCGACACGTCGCGCACCACAGGGTTCATCAATCGCGAAATCACTCGGGACCCCAAAGCGATAAGTAATAGTCCGAAGCGGGCGAATTGGCCAAAGCGTGAGTGTTGATGGTGACACATAAGCGCACCTTAGGGTTCAACAACTACGAAAATCGCTCACGGGACCCCAAAGCGGTGAGTAATAGTCCGAAGCGTGTCGAATTGGCCAAAGCTGTGAGTGTTGACGGCGGACACGTAAACGCACCCTAAGGATCGTCAATCGTGGAAATCACTCTGGGACCCCAAAACGGTGAGTAATAGTCCACAAAACACACCAGAATTGGCCCAAATTGTGAGTGTTGATGACCGACATGTAAACGCACCCCGGGGTTCGTCAATCATGGAAATCACTTCAGGACAACAAAACTGAGTAATTGTCCAAGAAAGAGGCCAGAATCGGCCGAAACTGCGAGTCTTGACGACCAACACGTATGCACACCTTGGGGTTCGACAACCATGGAAATCGCTTTTGGACCCCCAAAACGGTGAGTAATAGTCCACGAAATGGGTCAGAATCGACAAAAACCACGAGTGTTGATGACCGACACGTAAACGCATCCCGGGGTTCGTCAATCGTGGAAATCACTTTTGGACCCCAAAACAGTGAGTAATAGTCCACGAAACGGGCCAGAATCAGCCAAAACTGCGAGTGTTGATGACCGACACGTAAGCGCACCTTGGGGTTTAACAACTATGGAAATCACTTCGGCACCTCAAAACGGTGAGTAATAGTCCACGAAGCGGGTCAAAATTTGTCGGATTTCGGGTTCTGGCAGACCCTTGAGGTTCGAACACTGGGGTGCGCGCGGAGATTTCGCCCTCTACCTACCTGCTCCTCGCCGCCTCGCTAAAATCTAAACTACGGAAGGAACAACACAAGAGACACAGAGTTTATACTGGTTCAGGCCACCATTGCGGTTTAATACCCTACTCCAGTGTGTGGTGAGGTGGATTGCCTCTTGGGCTGATGATGAACAATACAAGGAAGAACAGCCTCGCGAGGGTCTGTTCTTGGCTGGTGCTATGAACTGCTAGGAGAAGTTCAGTCGCTCTCTCTACTGGTTTCCTGGTGGGGATCCCGTTCGTCTCTACCTTGTGGTGGCTAGTCCTATTTATAGGCAAAGACCCTGGGCCTCCTCCCAAATATTGAGCGGGAAGGGCGCCAACAATTGGCCATTTTGAAGGGAACATCTGGTACACTTATCTGACTAAAGTTGGTCTTCGCTTTGTCAAAGGCTTTGGTAGTGGCCTTTGCTTGGGCTCCACAATGACTTCCTCCCTGCCGTTAGGCGGGTCTTGGTCTTATTGCACGAAATGGATGCCTTTGCTTGATCTTTGTCGCTGCGCTTGCCCCTTTGCACCAAAGAGGAAAGGAGGACCTCTGCTGTGTGGCGCTACTAGTCGTCATGGCTTGCGTCATGGGCACCTCGTGAGTACCCGCCTTGAACTCTCCGCCTCCTCATGAGCCAGCCTGATGAGGCCGTGCTGAGAAGCTCCTTGTCGTCCGCCCATGATCTGGCCCCTCGAGGTCTTGAGATCGTGTTGATGAAGATGGGCCGTGCTGGGCCCCCTTTGAGCCACACCGTAGGCCGCAGGCAGGCAAGTCTGGGGACCCCCGTTCCCAGAACACCGACAGTAGCCCCCATGCCCAAGGCGCGCCCGGACTTGGACGAGCAGAGAGGAGAAAGGGCAAGTGTGAAGCGCCGCGGGCCCTAACAGCCTGCGGCCTTGGGCGCCGCGTGGCGATTGATTGGACGCGGGCACCTCAGCAACCGCGTGAGTTGATAAAGGAGCGGCATCTGTCTAGGCTTTGCCTCTTTTGCTTTCTCCGGTTGCTGCTCAGATCCCCTTTCTTACGCCTCTCCTTCCTGCCTCCGAAATCCTCAGATCTACTCCGAACGCGCGCCCCAGCAAGACATGGCGCCTCGCCAGGCCCCGGCTGGAGCTTGGTACTCATCTGCCTTGGACTCGCCGAACGTGTCGGAGGCGAGCCTTGCCCGGGTGCGCCAGATGGCGGCAGCGCAGGGCATCGACGGGGCGAAGGTGTTCAAGGCCGGCTTTGCCCTCCCTGGGGGACAAGGGAGCACCTTCTGCCCGCTCTTTGTGAGCGCCATTGTTGCCGGTCTGGTGCCTCCCTTCTCTGAGTTCTTCTTCTCTGTCCTCCGCCATTACAAGCTACAAGCTCTCCATCCCAACTCTGTCCTTCTTCTGGCAATCTTCGCCTACTATTGTGAGGCTCACGTAGGGGTGCAGCCCTCAGTGGCCTTGCTGCACCACTACTTCTCCCTCCGGACCTCTCGTGGTCCCGTCTCTGCGTGTGCGAGCTTCGTCGCGTACGGTAGCTCCATCGCCATTTCGATCCCCGAGAAGAGGATTGAGGGCTTCAGGAGTAAGTGGGTCTTGGTAGATGCTGGGCGCATCCACCCTCGGCTGATCTTGCCCACGAGGCACCCCTCGAGCTCCGATGACTCGTCTCGAGTAGAGCTTGTGGACCCCCGCACGAGGCTGGTGTTGGAGAAGATGGACGCGGATATGAGGCCGGCCCGGCATGGCGGCGCCGGCTGGCTGGCGTCGCTCTTGAGGGAATTCTGGAGCACCGGTGGCTCCGCCGTCGATCGCACTTCGATGTGGAGGCCCCACCCGAGCCCAGCGGTCTTGGCAGCGAGGATCTGGTTGCAGTTCTCCGATCTTTGGTCGAGGCGGCGTGGCGAGGTTGGGGCTCCTCGCCCATGTTCCTCCGCGAGGGCTGGGAGCAGTAGTGGAGTCCATGCCCATCTTCAGCAGGGGCGGGCCCGTGCCCTTGGAGGCTCTCGAGGACCGGTGGACATGTCCTCCAGCGACTCCAGTGAAGAGAAGGAAGAAGGGAGGCGGGAAAAAGGGCTGACTTGGAGGCGACCGGCGGAGAGTCAAGGCTCCCCCCTTGGCGCAGGTCCGCGCTCTCCGCCTCTCTCGAGTGATGGCAGCGAGGATGATGGCGAGCAGGCGGCGGAGCCTGCCCCGAT
Organism: Aegilops speltoides; assembly: GCA_021437245.1. Taxonomy (NCBI): domain Eukaryota; kingdom Viridiplantae; phylum Streptophyta; class Magnoliopsida; order Poales; family Poaceae; genus Aegilops; species Aegilops speltoides. Next base: position 77,516 of record JAHHZJ010001936.1, read on the forward strand.
CGAAGAAGGACGGGACCGGGCTGATCCCAGCAGGTGCCCGGCCCAGCTCCTTGAGGCTGATCCTTGCAGCCCGGCTCTCGGGCTTCAGAAATGCGGCCGAGGCTGCTCGAGCTCGTGGCGGCGACACTGTAAGTGCTTGATTCTGTCTTATTTCTTGTTACATTCTTTGAGGCTTGGCGTTCGCATCTCCGGCTAAGGCTGGCGCCCTTGGCAAAGATGTCGAAGGAGCTCACGAGGTTCCATCCGGGCAGCGCCTCTGCCCTGTGAAAGAAAGGTGACCGTGGCCTTACGGGCCTCTCTGCCCAGGCGTCCTCGCGAGGCTGGCTGGGCGAGCTCAGCCCCTGGCCCAGCGACTCCGAGGTGCCCTTGCACGATGCCGCCACCACGGCCGTTGGGCGCGCGAGCTCCACCTCGAGATCTTGTGGTCATCTTGCCGTCTTCTCCTCCTACTCCACCATTGCTGTTTCCTCGACTCCTCCTACTATTCTGGATCGTGCTGCTACCGAACTGGACCGTTTGCGGCAGGATCTTCTGGGTGCCGACCCCCATTTAGTGGGCAGGCGCTTGGAGCTAACCCGGCTGGATTCGCTCCGGCCTTGATTGAGGCGGCGCTGGTCGAGCCTCGGCGGAGTTCTGACGAGGAGAAGCGAGCCGTCCTTGGGGCGAAGGCTGCTCGCGATGCCGCCTTGGGGAGGTGGCTAATGTCGAGGTCATTTGCAAGGTCTTTGGAGAAGCGAGCTCTGAGGCTCCTGGGACTAGCTCGTTGAGGAGACCCGCCAAGAAGCAGGAGGAAGGCATGAAGGCTCATGGCGGTGAGGAGTCTGGACTAGGGGTGTCCGGACAGCGGACTATCATTATCCGCCGGACTCCAAGACTACGAAGATACAAGATTGAAGACTCCGTCCGTGTCGGGTGGGACTTTCCTTGGCGTGGAAGGCAAGCTTGCAATCTGGATATGTAGATCCCCTACCATTGTAACCGACTACTGTAACCCTAGCCTCCTCCGATGTCTATATAAACCGGAGGGCTTTAGTTCGATGGGACAACATACATTACAACAATCATACCATAGGCTAGCTTCTAGGGTTTAGCCTCCTTGATCTCGTGGTAGATCCACTCTTGTACTACCCATATCATCAATGTTAATCAAGCGGGGCGTAGGGTTTTACCTCCATCGAGAGGGCCGAACACAGGTAAAACATCGTGTCCCTTGTCTCCTGTTACCATCCGCCTAGGCGAACAGTTCGGGACCCCTACCGAGATCCACGGTTTTGACACCGACATTGGTGCTTTCATTGAGAGTTCCTACGTATGCCGTCACCGATGAAGCTTGATGGCATCTTCAACCAACAACGCTGTCGGCGAGACTTTTCTCCCGGACAGATCTTAAATATTCGGCGGCCGCCGCTGCGGGCAATTCACTTAGCCATCTGGAGCAGATCAGATACTCGCCCCTGGCCGTCGAGTCGATTCGGAAGCTTAAACTTCACGGCTGATGTTCGCGGAGACTTTATCTTGACGGACTCGAGCCCTTAAGCGCGCCGCCTTGTGGCGATGGGCATGATCTAGCTCTGCCGCGAGCAGTGCCTTGGTGGCGCTGCGGATCGCTTGACCATTAGCGGAGCGATCGCCCGGATCGAGGCGGTGGATGAGCGCCGCCACAGGGCTTCAACATCCCGGCGATGGGCGAACACGATCTTGTCCCTTGCGAAACTCATGATTCGGCGCGGACTCCTCGTCGGACTCCGACCCTCCGCGCCCTACCAATCGATCCGGATTAGGCGCGGTTATGGAATTCACCGCCGCGGACATCTTTCAATACTACGCCTTTTGGCGATATCCTGAATTCACTAAAGCACCTCTCGTTATCGGGAGAGTCTGGCGGACTATGGCGAGGATGGTTGAAATGCAGACGATGGAGAAATTGAGCCCACCCACCACCCACTTTGTAGCCCTTGTCGATGACCTAACCGACATGCTAGACTACGACTCCGGCGATATCGGCGCTATGGGCGGCGATGCGGAGGCGAGCGAGAACCAGCGCCTATAGGGCCTGGACCACTAACTCGTCACATGACATATATATGGTGAACACCCCAAAGGAGAAGCGATACTTGAGGACCAGCGGGCGCGGCGAAGATGACCCGCCGATAAGCGACCAAAGCAGCGGCGTGAGCGCGCCTAAGTCCGCCTCGACAACAACAACGCTCCCAAGGAGCCAGCGATCTGACAAGGCTCTGGCGGACGACGAACATGCAAATAAGCAACCGTCCGAACATGGCGAGTCAGATAATCAATCCAAGCCAGCGAGAACAACAGTCCGGACGACCTTATGCGGACACGTCGCGGAGAGTAAGAACAACCGGAAAAGACTCCTCGATCTGCAAGAAGCTGAAGAAGGAAAAATGGAGGCTCAAAACAGCGGAAGACACACTCAAAATGAGATGGAGCAAAGTGCTCAAAACCATGAGATAATTATGGCAATGGCCACCAATCAAGAAACTACCAGGCGCAAGCTGCTACGGAATTGACGAGGAGGCCATAGAGCCTCCACCGTCCAAAAATAAAGGGGCTGCTGGTTGGATGAGCGACGGATAATGAGACCAAATTCGATAAGCGGCGCCACACATAAACCAACCAACGAACTAGGAAGGATAGATGGCCCAGCCAGGTCCATCTACAGGCCAAAGGAGAAGGCCCCAGAAGCAAGGCAACACGCCAAGTGTCAGAGATAGCGGCACACACAAATCTGGGCGCCATACGCCCACTATGTTTAACCGATGAGGTCTTTGGACCATGAATTCCCAGCAGGATTTAAACCCATCAACATAGAGGCCTATGATGGAACAACAGACCACAGAGTGCGGATAGAAGATTATATACTACATATACATATGGCGGAGGAGGCGATCTCCATGCCATAAAATATCTACCCCTCAAGCTCAAAGGGCCAGCCCGTCATTGGCTTAGAGCCTCCCAAAAACTTTGTTGGAAGTTGGGAAGAGCTCGGGGACGCGTTTAGAGCAAATTTTCAAGGGACTTATGTCCGTCCTCCGGATCTGAGATGATCTAAGTCATATAACTCAACAGCCGGAGAGTCGGTATGAAGTGCAGAGCAGGTTCCTTACCAAAAAGAACCAAATAGTCATTGTCAGGACGCTGAAGCCTTAGCAGCTTTCAAGCACAATGTCCGAGACGAATGGCTGCTTGAGCACCTCGGTCAAGAGAAACCGAGGACAATGTCCGCACTAACAAACCTCATGACCCGCTTACATGCGGGAGAGGATAACTAGTTAGCAAGATCAGCACCAGTGACCCAAGTACATCGAGATAAGAGATGGAAGCGGAAAATCACGATGCGAGAAAAAAGCAGCGCGGAATAAAGAGAAAAGCCCAAAACACGGTAGTCAGCGCTGGATTCAAAAGCTTGCGGCCCAATAATAAAACACACCCTCTAAAGGATAGCGGTGTGGTGTCTAACAAACAAGATTTTGGGTCGGATATGCCAAATCCACAGTACCCGGAAGGCTGCAAATCACACCCACGAGGTTGTTGGGTTTTAAATAGTCCGGCCGACTAAATGCGAACACAAGGGGCTCGGCGCGTCAAGCAAAGAAGATAAACCCACCAGTGAGCACGGAAAACAAAAGACTTTCCCACAAGGGGTCAAAGCGATAAACTCACTTCATGTGACAATACGGAAAAATAGTGCGGCACTTTCTAAAAAGAGCTTGGCGGTCCAACCCAACAGAACCGTAGAGATTGGATATCAAAACCAATCACTTTCGACCACTGGATTATTCGAGCGCTTTCGAAATGCGAGGCGGACTCACGATATTGAATCCCATAATAGGCGGATTACAATTTACTAACGTCCTAATGGGCGGAGGCAGCAACAAACCTGCTGTATTCAAAAACAATCCGTAGGATGGGGATAAACCCTGCCAAAATCCGACACAGCCGCACTTCCTTCAAAGGGTGGCGCGGGCCCTTACGCCAAGTGCACAGGCTCCATATTACTAGAAGTCGTGTTGGATCGCGAACAATTCTCGACGAGAAAAATTAATTTTCACATCGTCCTATTTGAAAGTGAATATCAAGCACTCTTGGGACGAAAGGCTTTTGTCGCTTCAACGCTATACCGCATTCTGCGTCTCTTATACTCAAGATGCCGGTCGCATGGCGTCATTTGGTCGAGGTCACTTAAAGACCCGGACTCGGATAAACGAATCCGGCCTCGGCGGGCTAGGGCTCCCTAGCCGCATACCCCATCACGAGGGGCTGTGCTTTCAAAACAACGCGGGTTCATACAAACCCGCTTTAATTATTATATTTCTTGTTTTACACATATTTTTACATACGATTTGTTTCGAACTAAAGCGTTCCTCTCTTTTCTGAGATGAACAAAGTGCACACCGTCTGGACAAGCGGTATAGCGGAGACCACAGTGCAGGCGTGCGGTAGGGACCCGTTGTGAGATTCTTTTGATTAAGACCTGCGTAAACCTTTTTCTGTCTCTTGTTGTTATTCTCCTTGGTTTCTTCCTATAGCCAAAGCGAACTGGCCTTTGGCATCGGCGCGTCGAAGACCATGCCGTGCACGGACACTAGGGGCTTAGGGCATCATTCGCCCATTATTATAAAGACCGAACACCTTAGGGAGTGTTGGCGTCTCAAGTTAGGCATTATATGCATCAGCTCGAATCATGTCTTTGGTCAAATGTTGGGTTTGCCCGGCTCCGTGTTTTGCTGCCTTCGTTCCGTATCATCGGCTAACGGCACCGGAGAACTCTGCGATTGTGCCCGATTGGGTGGGCGAGCACCTCGATGAAAGCCAAAACTGTTGTCATGATACAACGAGAGACTGGTCAATCACTCGATCGACTATCGGAATGTTTAGAATTCCCGCTTTGTGAAGGACCGTTTCGATCAGGCACACGTGCTCGACTTGGAGAAGAGGCGATGCCACCGGGGCTATATCGTAGCCCCACCCTCGAGCTCAACAGCTAAGTGAAAGTGATAAAGCATTATAGTCCGGATTGCCTCGTTAGCTCGCTACCACCTCCTTATAACAGGACCGAGGCGTCGGATTAAAGTGTGAAAACACGCTATTTTTGCGAACACCCCGCACCTTGTGCGTGGGGCTGAAGCCGAACTGCCATCTTTCAAGTTATACAAAAGTATCGTGGCGGCCGCCACGGAGAAGTTTTACTACTAGGGGCGCACAAGTATAAAAGCAGTTATAACATAATAATCGATTTACAAGCTAATCGTTCATTTGAGCGTGATATTTTTGAAACACTGCGACTCTATTACCGGCGCCACGCATAACTTCCCCGAAATAGTGCTCGGCAGGGAGTCGGCTTTCATCCGAACCCTGGGCGGCAACAGCGGTGGCGTCCATCTCTGGACAATGCGCCTTCACATGGGCAAGAGCCATCCGCGCGCCCTCGATGCAGGCCGACCGCTTCATCTCCTTTATATGCGGCACCGCTCCAAGGAATTGCTGCAGTAAGCCGAAGTAGCTCGTCGCCTTGGACCTCTCGGCCATACATGGGCCACGATGTCGATCATAGCAAGTCCGGACAATCTATTTAGCTCGGCCCATTTGGCGGCCGGTCTGTCAGCGAGGCGGCGATCCGGGCTGTGGAATTGAGACCAATATAGCTCTTCCGTCTCGTGATCCTCCGGCTCCGGAAGTGCTTAATGGCATCGGCCGCACTTGCAGCTAAGTCCATATCTGGATCCTCCGGACTCCTGAGCCGCTCAAATTGAGCATACTTTCCATCCATAAACGGCGGCAGCGAGAAAAGGCTTGCCGACCACGATATCTCGACTGGCGCGGTTCCTCCTTCATAGCCCGCATTGCGAGCGGGCATCCTTAACCGGCGGTGGCCTTCTTCAGGTCTTCCGCTCCGATAAGCGCTCCTTTTCAAGAGCCTCATTGCGGTCGGCAGCATCCTTTACTTTCATGGCCAATTCCACCACCTACGCCTAGCAGGCGGTCGCAGCCCTTTCGACTTTCAACTCCTCGGCCGCCCTCGAGGCAGCCGCGTCACTCCTTCGAGCTTGCTCCTTAGCTCGAGCAAGTTCGGCCCGAAGGCTCTCCACAGCAGCAGCACCGTCTGTACAAACAACATATAATTTATCAGCGGCGGGCTTTGACCCCCTTAATAAAGCGACTGCGGAGAACTCTTTTACCTTGCGACTCATCAAGTCGCCTGTTGACAAGTGCGATGTCCGCATCTGCCAAGTCAAGTTGCCAATTTAACTCGGCAAACTCACTAGTCTGGCTAGCCCTCGGACTATCCGCCACCTGCATAGGAACGACGGAATGCATTACTTTAGATTTCGATCCTCGGTACGCTGTCGTTTTCGACAACCTCTTGAGTCTCGGGGCTACTATCTATCTGAGCGCATTTTTATATGCAAAACTGCTAAAAGACAAAGGGTGCGTCATTCTCGCATACCTCAAATCCCTTGACAAACTCATGGCGACATTCATAATCCGCTCTCGGCGGACGAAATCCTTCAATCACCATACGCATCAGCGCACGGTGATCTTCGAAATGGGCGCCCTCTCAAGAAGATTCTTGATTCCCCTGGCGGATACTAGCGGGGCGAACTCTCTGGCCCCTCGGACTCGGGATACCCTCCGTGACGACACTTGGGCTCGCTTTGCCTCATCTGGCGGGCTGCGGACGGGCGTATCGCTCTCCATCATCTCTGGAAGAAGGTCCCGAAGATGAACTCATCGAGAAGGCTGCAGATTGAACTGCAATATAAATATTTGGTTACCCACGAAGCACAAATGAAGGTATTTCCTTACTAATTAACTCCCTCTTTCATACTCACGGCTCATTTGGAGGGCGATCCTTTAGTGATGATTGTGCGTCAGGATTCCTTCCGGCGCCGGACCCCAGTGAAGATCTCTTCCCAGCTTAGGGGCTTTGGCCTCCGGATCTTGGGCGGTCCTCTTCTCCCCTGAAGGAGGGTTCTTGGTTCCCCCTCTTGATCGCCCCTTTGGGTGAAATATTAGATCCTCTATTTTCCCCGTCGCCCCCTTCTGTGGGTGCGACCTCCAACATTCTGACCAGCACGGGCTCCAATGCGGTCTCTGGGAGGGGGGCCGGACACCTTATCAGCCTTGATCGCGCCACCCATTCCTGTAAAGAACAAAGGGTCGAGGCGAACTCTAGAAAGGCATATAAGCAGAATGTACGGACTCGAGCTATTTACGAGTGTCAAGGCGATCGCGGCTTAGGCTGCGTCCTCGGCTAAATCCGGACATGCCACTGCGGTCGAAGAACAACTTGTACATCTCCACGGGTGTCGCACCCATGAAGTGTTGGAGAATCCAAGGTCCCTCGGGTTGAACTCCCATAAGCGGAGAGGGCGGCGTTTGCGAGGCGAAGTTGCACGATTAGCATAACTTTGCATCACCTTGATCGGTCGATCTCCCTTGCTTGGAGGTCTCAAATCCGGCCTGCGGTGAGGGCACGTCTTGGATAGCCCCAATTGAGCCCTTGGTTGACCCACGACATTAGGCGGCGTGGAGATCACAGGCGGAATGAAGGCGGCTTTTCCTTACGCCCTTGGGCGGTGATGTAGAACCACTCCTGCTGCCACAGTCCGAGTTCCTCTTTGAAGGAACCATCAGACCCCGAGGCATCGGCCTTTTGCTTATAGTCGCCCGCCGCCTCCGCTTAGCGCCCCGATCATCTCGGCTCCACCTTGAAGGTCTTGACCATAGGCGAAGTGGGGAGTAGCGGAGGAAGGCCCATGACGATAATGAATGCGGAGATATGGAGGATGGACTCCGGAGCCCAGTCGTGAAAGTCCAGCCCATAGTAGAGCAGAGCCCTCTCACGAAGGGATCCGTCGGGAAGCCTAAACCTCGGCGGAGGTGAGATCTGAAGGCAGCGTATTCACGGGCTCGAGGCGGGCACGGCCTGCCCTTGGGCGGGCAACCTGTCTTGAAACCTCGTGGGCAGTGCTTGGCCTCGCGCAACTTCAATATGTCCTCCTCCGTGACGGAGGAGGGCATCCTGACCACTGGATGTCGGGCGGACATGGTTGAGGATCCGGCGCTCGAATCTGAGGCTCTGGGTGTTGGGCTGACAGCGAAGAAGAGATTCGATGCGAGATTGAAGAACAAGGACAAGCCTTGGTCCCTTTATAAAGAGGAAAAAATACCAAGAGCCGTCTCGTGGCGGTTCGAGATTCACCTGCCGATAGAGGCGGGCGGCAGGAGCGGTTGGGTTACCGCGCGTATTAATGAGAATCCGGGATAAGGGGACACGATTTCTGCCCGACAAGGCGTGCCAAGGAAACCGCCGCTAAGCGTCTTTGAGGTGGTATAGTAAAAATGATTCAAACAAAGGCTTGGTGGCGGTGTGGCGTCACGCTGCATATCGTCGGCCAGATCAAGCTAAGTGTACATTCTATTCTCTCTACGGTGGAATGTGGAAATTATTTTTGCGAGCGGACACTATCACGGTGTTCATGATCTTCTCTGGATTATTCAAGGGAGAACCCGCCTTGCAATGCCGAACATTATGCGCGGCGGGCTTATCGTCATTGAAGCCTGGTTAGGAGACTCTTGAGGAGTCTGGACTAGGGGTGTCCGGACAACGGACTATCATTATCCGCGGACTCCAAGACTACGAAGATACAAGATTGAAGACTCCGCCCGTGTCCGGATGGGACTTTCCTTGGCGTGGAAGGCAAGCTTGCAATCTCGGATATGTAGATCTCCTACCATTGTAACCGACTGTGTAACCCTAGCCTCCTTGGTGTCTATATAAACCGGAGGGCTTTAGTCCGATGGGACAACATACATTACAACAATCATACCATAGGCTAGCTTCTAGGGTTTAGCCTCCTTGATCTCGTGGTAGATCCACTCTAGTACTACCCATATCATCAATATTAATCAAGCAGGGCGTGGGGTTTTACCTCCACCGAGAGGCCGAACACAGGTAAAACATCGTGTCCCTTGTCTCCTACTACCATCCGCCTAGGCGCACGATTCGGGACCCCCTACCGAGATCCACGGTTTGACACCGGCAGTGACCGTCAAAGATCGGGGCGCCAAGCTCAAGCGTCGCGACCGCCTAAGCGCTGGAGCAAAAGTTGGAGGCGAGGAAGGTCGAGTTAGACGGCAAGGCGCGGGTTCTTGCCGAGATCGCGTGGCCTTCACGGAGATGGAGGTGAAGGCTCGCACCTTCTTGAGGGCGCTTTATGGCGGTGGCTGGAGAGCCCGCTGGCGGCGCCGAGGCAGCCCGCCAAGCTGCTTCCTTGCTGGTTCGTGCTCTTGAAGATGTCACCCTTGGCCTTGGCCCCTCTGGTGTGGCGAGGCGTGTCTTGTCTTCTGCAGTGACGCTGGTCCTTACCCACATCTATCTTGTGACCCCAACATCGACCTCGGCAGCTCTTTGGAGCAGTGTGCGAGCTTGCAGCTGCCCTTCTTGAGGTCGCGGAAGCTTTGCTAGGGAAGTTCGGGCCTTGACACCAAGCAGGCGGGCGCTGCCGCCTGTAGCTCCTGGCGAACCCCTCCGCGCAGCTCCACATGACACTTGACTCCGTCGTGGCTCCCGTCCTGCTTTTAATTCCTGCACATGTACCATGCCTCGGGGAGGCGTTAAAACTTGCATTTGGTGTTGTGATAACAGTATGGACTGTAATATTTGCTTTTGAATTCCTTGAAATCTGCGCTATTCCTTCCTACTTGCTTATGTTCTACGCCGGCAGAGCCCGGCCCCGCGCATACCTCAACCGCCATCAGCCCCGACCGGAAACCAGGACGGGACCTAGGAGTGAGGGGCTATGGGACAAGTTAGGCTCCTGAGTCGCGATGCTCAGGAGTCCCCCTTGGCGCTCGAATCAGCAAGTAGGGAGGTGAGTGTGGGGGTGACTCCTTAGGGAGGTGAGATGCGGGTGGATCTACCATTCTACGTCTGTAGAGCCCGGCCCCGTGCATACCTCAACCGCCGTTAGCCTTTTGGAACTAAGGAGTGAGGGGCTACGTGACCAGTTAGGCTCCTGAGTCGCGATGCTCGGGAGTCCCCCTTGACGCTCAAATGGCCTTCGTACCTTGGCTCCACTCGGGGAGGGATGTGCGACGAACCAGGCCCGGGGGGCCTAGCTGGGTGGCGTGCGTCTGGGCGTGACCCAGGCGCAGCCCCCGTGCCCAGCCCCTCGGCGGCACTCCCGGGGAGGCGTTGTGATGAGGCTAGACAGGCTCTGGGCTCCACGAGGTTGATCGTCCGGGGCCACCCTCGGTTGTTTATCACCAGCCCAGAACATAAGCGCTTCTGTATGTGTCGGGCATAGCCGCTCCTCGGCGGTGTCGTCGGCCAGTGTGAGCATGGTGCTTCCAGCAGTGCGTGGGAGGGGCTCCCCTCGGGAGGAGCCCAGGGCTCGTCTGACCCGGCGACACGTGGCTGGCACGGTAGGGCCTGACGAGGTGTATCTGGGCACCCGCGAGCTAGTTCGGGGCTCACGGGGCCCTACCTCAAGGCGGGTTGCGCCTGGCACTGGGCCTTATCTTGGGATGTGTTCCTCCAAATTTGGTTAGATGCAGGCACTCTACGTCCTCGGGTCCCGGCCCTCAAGCTGGTCTCAGCCATCGCTGGTATGCCAGGTCGCGATGCCGTGGACATGGCCAGAGGGTGAGGGCTGGAGAGCCAGTAAGAGCCCTGAGTCGTGATGCTCAGCTACCCCCCCCTTTAACGTGCAAGTGGTCGACATGGAGAAGAAGAGGTGCCGTGGACTGACATCAAATAGCAAGCATGGTGGGTCGAACGCATGGCCCGAAATAAACGTAAAAGGGATACATGCCACTGGATCTGGCCCGAGCGACTTGGGGATGATGCAGCCCGAGGGGCGCCCCAACAAAGTAGGCTAAGAACATGAAATAAAAGGGATACATGTCGCAGGGATGGACCCACGCGGCCTGGGAATAATGCAGCCCTGGGGGGCGCTCCCAGCTGGAAATGAAACTTGAAAGATGTCACCTGATGATGTTGAAGGCGAAGGGGTGTTGGCGTAGCAGACTCGGTGGGCTGCGGGAGCCGATCCTCACGAGCCCCCAGGCCTTGGGTCCTCGGGAGGATCCGGAGGCGCTGGTGGCTCCTCGCGGACCATCTCCATCTCCGCCAGGGCTGCGGAACGCCTGACCTCTTGGGCCTCCAGTATGCCCCTCATGAGGCGCTGGTACGTGGCGGCCGCGTTCGGCAAGCCATAAGGCATGCGAACATAGCTGTAGGGTGGACCTTTGCAGCGCCCCACTTGCGAGGGCCAGAGGCGCTCCTGAGAGGCGACTTGGTTGAGCCCTAGTATGTCGATGCAGACGCGCAGCCCATCTTCCTCACCTGGATGGGGATCCACGGGTAAGCGGCGGCTGCCTCTCATGACTCTTGACTCCTGTAGCTCCTGAATGGCCTTCTTGTGAACTCCTGAGGTTTGGCTCTCCTTGCCTTGCTCCTTCTTGAGAAGCGTGCTTGAAACACGCCTCAAGTGGTGCCCAAGCGCCTCCCTCGTGACCTTGGCGAGGTCGGCGGCCCTCGGGGAGAGCCCGAGCCCTGCTGAGGAGGAGGCGGGCGCGCTCCCTATGCAATGGAAGGAGGTTCCCCCAGGCGAGCACGGGCCTGAGGGCCTGCCTCTGAGGGCGGGCAGACGATGTCTTCTTCTTCTTGGGGTGGTCTCGGAAGCCTCCTGCTTCCGCGATCCAGGTCTTCCAGTGATCGGCTGAAAGACTTCGTTCGGGGAGCACGCGTCTTTCTCTTCGCGGGCACCGTGATGACTCCGCCACTTCTGGCATCTTGGGGCGTTATAGCCGTGGTGGAGTTCTGACCATGAACTTGGCCAGCGCTGGGTACCGAGGATGGCGTTGTGTGGCGGCGAATGTGGGCGGCGTCGAAGTTGATGAGCTCGGTGCGGTGGTTATCGCGCGCCCGAAGGTGACGAGGCGGACCTGCCCAATCGGGACCGTGGAGCAGTCGGTTACTCGGAGAAAGGCTTGGTTGGCTGAAGCTGATTGTAGGGCACCGAGATTGTTGAATGTTTCCACGGACGGGGCGTTGAGCCCTGCCCGCCATCGATGAGGTCTGGTGACTATGCGTTCGCGATGATTGGGGAACAAAGCATTGGGAGGACTCCGGTGTGGCGCGCACTTGGTGATCGGTGAGCTGAACATGATGGTGCACGCCGACCACCTGAGAGGGCGCGTGGCCTCGAGCTTGGGGAGGACTGCATTTACTTCACGGGCAAACTACTTAAACATGCGTTGAGAGGCTGGGGCTTGAGCTCCGCCCAGGATGTAGGTGATCGCACGTGGCTCCTGGAAGCCCCCAGCCCCCTCGTCCTGATGACGGTCCTCATTTCTCCTTGGGTGCGGCGGCAGCGGAGGGAGGCCTGCGTTGCCTTGTGGGCAATCCTCGCGAGGCTGATCCCTCCAGTCTCCCTCGCGAGGCGGGTCCTGCCAACGATCCTCGCGAGGTTGGTCGCGCCACCCTTGGCGAGGGCCGCGGTCTTTCCAGCGTCCTGCGTTCCTTCCTCCTCCTCGACCGTAGCCCCGGTCGCTGCGGTCGGGACATCGACCGATCCTTCCTTCACGCACGGCTCGGAGCTCTTGGCATTCATTGGTGTTGTGGGTGTGGAGGTGGTAGCACCTGTGATACCGGCTGCCCTTGGAAGATTCGGGCTGATCTCGCCTGCTTGGTGTCTGGTTACGCATGCACGGCAGCCCCTTGCGCTTCACATCCTTGGCCTTGGGTTTCTTCTCTTTTGGAGTGCGGCGGCAGCTCGAGGAGAGAGGCGCCCTTCCTCACCACTGGCGCGCAGGTCCGCAAGTTGAACAGCCCCAAGGAAGTGCACAGGTCTTCATGCATCGCCAGCTCCTCCTTCATCTTGGCGTCGCGCGCGCCGTCGGAGAAAGCTGAGATGATGGCCTCCTCTCACCTTAGGAATCTTGAGGCGTGCGTTGTTGAAGCGCTGGATGTACTTGCGAGGGTTTCCCAGTTGCGACTTGATTCGCGCATGTCGCTCATGATGGGTGGCGGTCGCGAGTGCCACGGAAGTTGGCGATGAAGCGGGTGCGCATCTCGTTCGAGGAGGAGATCGTGCACAGGGCAGTCGAGGAGCAGTGCGGGCCCGTCCTTGGCGCCATGGGAAACCAGTTCGCCATGACCTTCTTGTCTCTATTGGCGGTTTCGATGCCCTTTCGTGAAGCTGGAGGAACTCTGGGTCGGCCGTACCGTCGTGGCGGGGAGGCAGGTGCTTGAACTTGCAGACCCCACTTGACGCTGCACAGCTTCGGTGGTGAAAGCGCGGCAACTGCTGTGGCCAGGAGGCCTTGGGTGATGAAGAGCTTAGTCCTGCGGGTCCCGTCGCTGCATTTGGGGCAGCAGCGGGGTCTTGGCGAGCTGGAGCGGGGAGCATGGTCGCGACAATTTGGGCGAGGGGCGCTCGGGCTGCTTCTCGGGCTTCTTAGCAGCTCTGCTCTTGCCAGCTGGCGCTGACGAGGCGGGGTTCGCCCGAGGCCACAGCGCCTTAGGGGGGTGGCGCCTTCTTGAGGGGGCGGTGGCGCCCGGAGCCGTTGCCAGCAGCAGGCGGGTGCTGTGCTGTGGGGCGGATGGCGCGAGAGAGCCCCTGCGGCGCAGACGAGCTTCAGCGATGCGGTCAAGCCATTCTTCGTGAAGCGTTGTCGGCGGGGCGGTAGCCTGAGGCTCGCTTGCGCGATGGCGCAGCTCGAGCCTCCATGGTAGCGGAATGCATGAGACGAAGAACCAGGTGGGGTGGCGAGGGGTAGCGGTGCGGCCATCTTGCCTCACGGAGGATCTTGGGGCGATGCTTACTGCTCGTTCCCGCCGGGCGATGGCGGCGTTGGCGAGTGATGGGGAACAACGAGGCGCCCGCCGGCAGAAGCCGTCTGAAGCGTCTGGAAGCGAAGGCGGCTCGGCGCTCAGCCTTGCCCAACTTGGCGTCGGACATGGATCGATGGTCGGGAGAAGAACAAAGCGATGGAAGGCAATTCAGCGCACCTACTGGCGCGCCAAATGTCGGATTTCGGGTTCCGGTAGACCCTTGAGGTTCGAAAACTGGGGTGCGCGCGGAGATTTTGCCCTCTACCTATCTGCTTCTCGTCGCCTCGCTAAGATCTAAAATACGGAAGGAACAACACAAGAGACACAGAGTTTATACTGGTTCAGGCCACCATTGTGGTCTAATACCCTACTCCAGTGTGTGGTGAGGTGGATTGCCTCTTGGGCTGATGATGAACAATACAAGGAAGAACAGCCTCGCGAGGGTCTGTTCTTGGCTGGTGCGATGAACTGCTAGGAGGAGTTCAGTCGCTCTCTCTACTGGTTTCCTGGTGGGGATCCCGTTCGTCTCTACCTTGTGGTGGCTAGTCCTATTTATAGGCAAAGACCCTCGGCCTCCTCCCAAATATTGAGCTGGAAGGGCGCCAACAATTGGCCATTTTGAAGGGAACATCTGGTACACTTATCCTGACTAAAGTTGGTCTTCGCCTGTCAAAGGCTATGGTGGTGGCCTTTGCTTGGGCTCCTAATGACTTCCTCCCTGCCGTTAGGCGGGTCTTGGTCTTGTTGCACGAAATGGATGCCTTTGCTTGATGCTCTCGCTGCGCTTGCCCTTTGCACCAAAGAGGAAAGGAGGACACTACGGGCTGGCGCCGCTTTGGCATATAGTCGTCATGGCTTGCGTCATGGGCACCTCGTGAGGTACCCGCCTTGAACTCTCCGCCTCCTCATGAGCCAGCTGATGAGGCCGTGCTGAGAAGCTCCTTGTCGTCCGCCCCGAGGCTTGGCCCCTCGCGAGGTCTTGAGCTCGTGTTGATGAAGATGGGCGTCTTTGGGCCCCTTTGAGCCGCGCATGAGGCATGGTAAGCAAGTCTGGGACCCCCGTTCCCAGAACACCGACATAATTGGCCAAAACTGTGAGTGTTGATGATGGACACGTAAACGCATCCTGGGTATCGTCAGTCGAGGAAATCACTCTGGGACCCCAAAAACAGTGAGTAATAGTCCACGAAACGGACCAAAATTGGCCCAAATTGTGAGTGTTGATGACCGACACGTAAACGCACCCCGGGGTTCGTCAATCGTGGAAATCACTTCGGGACCACAAAACTGAGTACTAGTCTAAGAAATGGGCCAGAATTGGCCCAAACTGCGAGTCTTGACGACCAACACGTAAGCACACCTTGGGATTCGACAACCATGGAAATCGCTTTGGGACCCCCAAAACGGTGAGTAATAGTCCATGAAACGGGTCAGAATCGACAAAAACCGCGAGTGTTGATAACCGACACGTAAACACACCCCGGGGTTTGTCAGTCGTGGAAATCACTTCTGGCCCCCAAAAAAGTGTGTAATAGTATATGAAACGGGCTGGAATCGGCCAAAACTGCAAGTGTTGATGACTGACACGTAAGCACACCTTGGAGTTCAACAACTACGGAAATCACTTCGGCACCTCAAAATGGTGAGTAATAGTCCAAGAAGCAGGTCAGAATTGGCCAAAACTGTGAGTGTTGACGACGGACACGTAAACACATCCCGGGGATCGTTAGTCGAGGAAATCGTTCTGGGACCCCAAAACAGTGAGTAATAGTCCGTGAAACGGACAGAATTGGCCCAAATTGTGAGTGTAGATGACCGACACGTAAACGCACCCCTGGGTTCGTCAATCGTGGAAATCACTTCAGGACGACAAAAACTGAGTAATAGTACAAGAAACGGGCCAGAATCAGCCAAAACTGCGCGTCTTCACGACGAGCACGTATGCACACCTTGGGGTTCGACAACCATGGAAAACGCTTTGGGACCCCAAAACGGTGAAAAATAGTCCATGAAATGGGTCAGAATCCACAAAAACCATGAGTGTTGATGACCGACACGTAAATGCACCCCGGGGTTCGTCAATCGTGGAAATCAGTCCGGGACACCAAAGAGTGAGTAATAGTCCACGAAAATTGCCAGAATTGGCCAAAACAGCGAGTTTTGATGACCGACACGTAAGCACACCTTGGGGTTTAAGAACTATGGAAATCACTTCCGGACCCCAAAACGGTGAGTAATAGTCCACGAAGCGGGCCAGAATTGGCCAAAACTGTGAGTGTTGACGACGGCCACGTAAACTCATCCAAGAGGTCGTAAGTCGAGGAAATCGCTCTGGGACCCCAAAGCGGTGAGTAATATTCCACGAAACGGACTAGAATTGGCCCAAATTCTGAGTGTTGATGACCGACACGTAAACGCACGCCGGGGTTCATCAATCGTGAAAATCACTTCAGGACCACAAAACTGAGTAATAGTCCAAAAAGGGCCAGAATCGGCCCAAACTGCGAGTCTTGACGGCCAACACGTATGCACACCTTGGGGTTCGACAACCATGGAAATCACTTTGGGACCCCAAAACGGTGAGTAATAGTCCACGAAAGGGGTCGGAATCCACAAAAACCGTGAGCGTAAACGCACCCCGGGGTTCGCCAATCGTGGAAATCACTCCGGGACCCCAAAACAGTGAGTAATAGTCCATGAAGCGGGTCAGAATTGGCCAAAAATGTGAGTGTTGACGACGGACATGTAAACGCACCCTAGGAATCGTCAATCGTGGAAATCGCTCTGGGACCCTAAAATGGTGAGTAATAGTCCACGAAACAGACTAGAATTGGCCCAAATTGTGAGTGTTGACGACCGACACGTAAACGCACCCCGGGGTTCATCAATCGTGGAAATCACTTCGGGACCACAAAACTGAGGAATAGTACAAGAAACGGGCCAAAATCGGCCGAAACTGCGAGTCTTGACGACCAACACGTAAGCACACCTTGGGGTTCGACAACCATGGAAATCGCTTTGGGACCCCCAAAAGGTCAGTAATAGTCAACGAAACGGGTCAGAATCCACAAAAACTGCGAGTGTTGATGACCCACACATAAATGACCCCGGGGTTCATTAATCGTGGAAATCACTTCGGGACCCCAAAACAGTGAGTAATAGTCCACGAAACGGGACAGAATCGCCCAAAACTACGAGTGTTGATGACCAACACATAAGTGCACCTTGGGGTTCAACAACTATGGAAATCACTTCGGCACCTCAAAACGGTAAATAATAGTCCACGAAGCGGGTCAGAATTTGCCAAAACTGTGAGTGTTGACGATGGACATGTAAACACATCCCGGGGATCGTCAGTCGAGGAAATCGCTCTAGGACCCCAAAGCGGTGAGTAAAAGTCCACGAAACGGACCAGAATTGGCCCAAATTGTGAGTGTTGATGACCGACACATAAACGCACCCCGAGGTTCATGAATCATGGAATCACTTCGGGACCACAAAACTGAGTAATAGTCCAAAAAACGGGACAAAATCGGCCCAAACTGCGGGTCTTGACGACCAACACGTATGCACACCTTGGGTTCGACAACCATGAAAATCGCTTTGGGACCCCAAAACAGTGAGTAATAGTCCACGAAACGGGTCAGAATCCACAAAAACCGCGAGTGTTGTTAACCCACACGTAAACGCACCCCGGGGTTCGTCAATCGTGGAAATTACTCCGAGGCCCCCAAAACAGTGAGTAATAGTCCACGAAAAGGGCCAGAATGGGCCAAAACTGCGAGTACAGGTCACCGACACGTAAGTGCACCTTGGGGTTCAACAACGATGAAAATCACTTCGGCACCCCAAAACGGTGAGTAATAGTCCACGAAGCGGGTCAGAATTGGCCAAAATTATGAGTGCTCACGATGGACACATAAACGCATCCTGGGGATCGTCATTCGAGGAAATCGCTCTGGGACGCCAAAATAGTGAGTAATAGTCCAAATTGTGATCGTCAGTCGAGGAAATCACGACCGGCACATAAACGCAACCCCGGGGTTCGTCAATCGTGGAAATCACTTCCGGACCACAAAACTGAGTAATAGTCCAAGAAACAGGCCAAGATCGGCCCAAACTGCAAGTCTTGATGACCAACACGTAAGCACACCTTGGGGTTCGACAACCATGGTAATCGCTCTGGGACGCCCAAAACGGTGAGTAATAGCCCATTAAACGGGTCGGAGTCGACAAAAAACGGGAGTGTTGATGACCGACACGTAAACGCACTCCAGGGTTCGTCAATCGCGGAAATCACTCCGGGACCCCAAAACAGTAAGTAATAGTCCAGGAAACGGGCCAGAATTGGCCAAAACTTGAGTGTTGATGATCGACGCGTAAGCTCACCTTGGGTTCAACAACTATGAAAATCGCTACGGGACCCCAAAACGGTGAGTAATAGTCCACAAAACATACCAGAATTGGCCCAAATTGTGAGTGTTGATGACCGAGGCGTAAACGCACCCCAGGGTTCGTTAATCATGGAAATCACTTTGGGACCAGAAAACTGAGTAATAGTCCAAGAAACAGGCAAGAATCGGCCCAAACTGCGAGTCTTGACGACCAAAACGTAAGCACACCTTGGGGTCCGAAAACCATGAAAATCGCTTTGGGACCCCCAAAACGGTGAGTAATAGTCCACGAAACGGGTCAGAATTGACAAAAACCGCGAGTGTTGATCACCGACACGTAAATGCACCCCGGGGTTCGTCAATCATGGAAATCACTCCGGGACCCCAAAACAGTGAGTAATAGTCCATGAAACGGGCCAGAATTGGCCAAAAATGAGAGTGTTGATGACCGACACGTAAGCGCACCTTGGGGATCAACAAATATGGAAATCACTTCAGCACCCCAAAACAGTGAGTAATAGTCCACGAAGCGGGTCAGAATTGGTCAAAACTGTGAGCGTTGACGACAGACACGTAAACACACCCTAGGGGTCGTCAATCGTGGAAATCGCTCTGCCAAAACGGTGAGTAATAGTCCATGAAATAGACCAGAATTGGCCCAAATTGTGACTATTGATGACCAAGATGTAAACGCACCACAGGGTTCGTCAATCGTGGAAATCACTTCGGGACCACAAAAATGAGTAATAGTCAAAGAAACGGGCCAGAGTCGGCCCAAACTGCGAGTCTTGACGGCCAACATGTAAGCACACCTTGGGTTCGACAACCATGGATATCGCTTTGGGACCCCAAAACAGTGAGTAATAGTCCACGAAACGGGTCAGAATCGACAAAAACCGCGAGTGTTAATGACCGACATGTAAACGCACCTCGGGGTTCGTCAATCGTGAAATCGCTTTGGGACCCCAAAACAGTGAGTAATAGTCCACGAAAAGGGCTAGAATCGGCCAAAAGCGCGAGTGTTGATGACCGACACGTAAGCGCACCTTCGGGTTCAACAACTATGGAAATCACTTCGGCACCCCAAAATGGTGAGTAATAGTCCACGAAGCGGGTCAGAATTGGCCAAAACTGTGAGTGTTAACGACAGAGATGTAAACCACCCCGGGGATTGTCAGTTGTGGAAATCACTCTGTATAAATTCACAAGCAAACCATAGTCAACACTCGGCAGTACAAGGCAAGCGTACAACTGTCCACGAAGCTCACCTCCCCGTGAGGGAAGTGAAGGTCAAGGAGCAGAAACTGCTATGCTGTGTCGCCCCTCCAGTGAATAGCAACCCGACCTCCGGAAGCTCCATCTCCCGCTGATTGCCGCCCTGAGGCCAAACAAACGCAGGCTTATTAACCGGCGGCTCCGGTGGCGGGGTACCATCGATCAACACCTGCACCGACGTCCTCATGGACGGCCTCTCCCTCGGGTTCGGGTGGCAGCACGCCAACGCCAGCTTCACCGCACAGTCTACCTGCGCCTGCTCAAACTCGCCGCCGAGCAACGGGTCGACAGCATGCAAGGCCTTCCCCTCGCCGTAGAGCCACCATATCCAGTCCACAATGTTCATCGACAAGGGGTGTCGCTCTCCCCCGCCGCACGAAGAATCCTCCTCACCACAGTGATCGCTGTCGTGGATGTGCTGGTGCTGCACAGCGTTGCTGGGGCTCCTCCCGCTGACCACATCCATGACAAAGACCCCGAACGCGTACATGTCCGTGTCGAGGCTGGCACGGCCGGTGAAGAAGCTCTCATACGCCATGTAGCCATGGGTCCCCGCCACGACCTGCGTGGAGTGGTGCGTGACGCCGTCGTGCTATATGACGCGAGCGAGGCCGAAGTCCCCCAGTCGCGCGTTGTACTTCGCATCGAGCATCACATTGCTGGCCTTGATGTCTCTGTGGAGGATCCGCTTGCTGCTGCCGTGGTGCAGGTAGTCCAACGCCGATGCTACATCGTAGATGATCCTGTACCGCCGTTCCCAGGTAAGCTTCTGGGTGGTCATCCATGACGAAGACAACGCGGTCCTTTCTCTGGAGTAAAGGAGCTTGTCCAGGCTGCCCATGGGGAATACTCGTAGACGATGAGCAGCTCGCCCTTCTTGTGGCACCAGCCGATCAGCTTCACGAGGTTCCAGTGCGACAGCTTGCTGATCGTGTTCACCTCCGCCACAAACTCCTTCTCTCCCCGGTTGGTGTCTTCACCTTGTCGGTCCACACCCGCAGCGGCCACCTCCAAGTTCATCCGATCGGCGTATCCCTGTAAGCGGTGCCAAAGCCTCCTCTGCGAGCTTGCGGGTAGGATTGAAGTTAGCGATCTGCGCTGAGCTCCCTGAGCTTAAATTTGACCGGACCATGTGCGTCGATCATCTTCTCCAGGTCGCGGTATGCGAGCCTTCTCCGGTGCGTCAGCCTTCTCCACATGAACAGCCCAGCAAATAAACATATAGAAAACACAAGCAATGTAACGAGAGCCAAAAGCACCTTTCTCCAATGCCCTCTTCTAACTTTGACATCGATGTCTACTATGGTCATGTTCCAGGACTTTATCTGGTTCAGTTGTGTGGCGTCGCCCGTGGAACATCTGAATCCCGGATATCGTCGTCTGCAGAACTTGTGAGATCAATGTACGTATCTCCTGGAAAAGATGCATACGGATCTTGTACTAGACCGAAATATTTGAAGCAGCGGTAACATGCCGTGGTACACATCTTGACCCATACATCGACCCAGTTGAGAGGAAGATGGAGAGATTATTAGCGGGTATTGCGAAAAGATTTGATGTTGTTGATGTCGATGCCGACATGCTTGCCATCAAGGTCATCTTCGTTGCTCTTCCTCGTGTCGAATTCCACAGCTACTACTCGGTTCGTCTTCGCACCA